>VURO01030027.1:0-18870 GCA_015108175.1 Pelvicachromis taeniatus | reverse complement strand
TATGTTAGCAGCCCAATAATAAAAACGTAAGTTGGGAAGTGAAAACCCACCCTCTATTTTAGATTTTTGAAGATGCATCTTATTAAGCCTTGGACGTTTACCTTGCCATAAGTAGGACGAGATGACAGAGTCCAGCTCATTGAAGAAAGTGTTAGGAATGAAAATGGGTAAGGCCTGGAACAGGTATAGAAATTTGGGCTTAATTGAGTTAATACGTCCTACCAGAGACACAGAGAGTGGTGTCCAATGGGTGAGGGACCGCTTCACTTGGGTTAGCAATGTACTCACATTTTCTTTGAAAAGGCTTCTGTGTTTTTTTGTCACTGTTATTCCCAAATATGTAATTTTTTCCCTTTCAACTCTAAAAGGCAAGCTGGTGAAGTCTAACATGCCTGCTTCGCTACTCAACGGGAAGAGCTCACTTTTATCAAGGTTCAGTTTATACCCTGAAATCCGACCAAATAGACTAAGCAGATCCAATGCGGATGGTAACGAGGCTAAGGGCTTAGAGATAAAAAGCAAGAGATCATCTGCATACAGCGAGACCTTGTGTTCCATATTGTTTCTCCAAATGCCATGTACCTCTTTGCAACTGCGAAACGCAATGGCAAGGGGTTCTATGGCCAGATCAAAGAGCAGGGGGCTGAGAGGACATCCCTGGCGCATGCCTCTGTGAAGTTTGAAAGGTTTTGACAGTTGGAGGTTAGTTCGTATTGTAGCAGATGGCTGAGAATAGAGTAGCTTAATCCATGAAGTAAATTCTGCTCCAAAGCCAAATCTATCAAGGACTGCAAAGAGATAGTCAATCTCGACTCAATCAAAGGCCTTTTCAGCATCAAGAGAGACTACACATTCATCAGAATCTGGAATAAACTATGTTAAGTAGCCGCTTTATGTTAAAGTATGAATGACGACCTTTAATGAAGCCTGTCTGGTCCTTATAATTTTTGAAAGAACTGTTTCTAGTCTACGGGCAAGTACCTTGGCTAGTATTTTTAGCATCTGTGTTCAATAGAGAAATGGGTCTATAAGAGGCACATTCCAATGGATCTTTTCCTTTCTTTGTAATAAGTGTAATACAGGCTTCATAGAATGACTGAGGGAGAGATAAAGCTGTGAATAAAAATCCCTGAATACTTCATTGATTTCTTGATGATCTGTGACTATGTTGCCATCTTGTTGTCGAATTTTAAGAATACTTCGCCTTGCCCTAAAACCTTTTAGAAGGCTTGCCAGTAATTTATCAGGTTTGTCACCATGCATATAAAATTTTGATTTGTCTCGTAAGAGCAGACGTTCAGTTGAGTACGTTGTGAGCAGTTCAACACACTTTTTAAATATTTCATGACCCTGCTTCAGAGCATACTGTTCATCGGTCTTCTTAATTTGTTGCATTAACTTATTTCTTTCATGGGTGGACTGTTTTTTAATTTTTTGCTGAATAAGCAATAACCTGGCCTCTGATATAAGCCTTGAAGGCATCCCATACGACAAGGCTGGAGGTCTCCGGGGAAGAGTTGGTGGCAAAGTAGAAGCGTATCTCATCCTGTATAAACTTTACAAAATTCTCATCTGGCAGAAGGGTTGAATTGAAGCGCCATTGTGCAGCTTTTACAGGAGGATGTGGAAGAGACAGAGACAGAGTGAGTGGGGCGTGGTCTGAGATAGCTATGCTATGGTAGGCACAGGAGTGGACTTGCTGCAGACAATTGGTGTCAATGATAAAGTAATCGATTCTTGAATATGTGTGTTGCACATGTGAAAAATAGGAGCAATCTCTTTTATGAGGATTTAGGGTACGCCAAACATCACACATTCCATATTCTGATAAAAAGGCTGAATGACAGATGCAGATTTGCTTAAAACGTTACTCTTAGTGGATGCGCGATCCAGGGCTGGGTCTAACCAGCAGTTAAAATCGCCCCCCAGAACAAGAGAGTAGATATTTAAGTCGGGTAAAGAAGAGAATAGTTGTTTAAAGAAATTCTCATAATCTTTATTAGGAGCATACCGCAATCACTTTTTGGACCAGCTTTGCACGCAGGCCCCTGTAGCTGATGCAGCCAAAGGTAGCATAGTTGGCTCTCCCTCAGCAGATTGTCCCAGGGAGCTGGGAAAACAGGATAGCTACGTGACAGTGAGGAGGAAGCATAGTCATAAACAGAAGCCCCCAGTACATCACCAACCCCTTCATTGTGTGTAATCGTTTTTCCCCACACTGCAACACACCCACCAAGGAACAAGGATTCGGGAGACAGACACCCTCTCTACTTTAAGATTAGCTTTAAAACGTTAATGTTTGCTAAAGCATATAGTTAGGGTTGGATCAGGTGACCCTGAATCCTCCCTTAGTTATGCTGCAAAAGGTCTAGGGTGCTGGGGGATTCCCATGATGCATTGAGTGCTGCTTCTTCAGTCACCTTTTTCACTCGGTATGTCTTTATACACCTCTCTGCATTTAATTATATATTATTATTAATGTCTGTCTCTCTTTAACAGCATGTCTTTGTCCTGTCTTTATCTACTCACCCCCAACCTGGTGTGGCAGATGGCCGACCCCTTCCTGAGCCTAGTTCTGCTGGAGGTTTCTTCATTTTAAAAGGGAGTTTTTCCTTCCCACTCTTGCCAAAGCACTTGCTGATAGACCCATATGATTGTTGGGGTCTGTTTCTCTGTTTTCTTTGTATTTTTGTAAGGTCCTTACAGTATAAAGTGACTTGATTTCTATAGTGCCTTGTGATTTGGTGTTATAGAAGTTGAATTGAACTGAAGCAGTTCTCTGATAGACAGCGTTGCATTGTACAGAGTTAATATTTTCGAAAGGGAAAGGATTATCTATGATAGATAACAATTTGTTTAGTGAGTACCTCTCTATTGCAGCTTATGTGTTCAGATTTCAGCCACTTGCAGAGCAAGCCAGAAAGAGCTAAAAGCAAAGAATGAAGATTTGGAAACTCAGATTTGAGAAGAGGTTCTGAATTGTCCATAAGTGTGAATGTGAGGGTCTGTCTCTCTGTGTTATCCCTGCGACAGACTGGTGACCTGTCCAGGGTGTACCCTGCTTCTCGCACCTATGGTAGCTGGGATAGGCTCCAGCACCCCCGCAACCCTGACATGGATGGACAAACAGATTGTAAATAAATGTGTGCCAGAGTATACACTGGAGAGGTTCCACTAAACCAGAATCTGTATTAGTTTCTATCTAGACACAAACATCATAATCTCACCTCAAATATTATAGGCTGATTATGTTGAGAGATAAATTACCTTACTATAAAATATATGGAAGGCCAAACATGGTGTTTTTGAAAAGGTTGGAGACCTTTCTTGAATTTTCCTGCTGGAAAAAAATATTGATGTTATTACTAAACTCGGTACTTTCCATAGAGCCCTTTCCTTTTACCTAATTGGGTGACCCCAGCAACTCATTCTTAATATAGAGCAGGTAATATTCAGAGTTCCAGTTTAAAAGTTAAAAAATATTATTATTGTGTTAATGGACACTACTTTAGATTAAGACTAACATTGCCATCCAAAATAGTGGAGATGGAATATATCCAGGTTAATTCTTGTCAAACAATCAGTTGACAGTGTAGCAGCTCTTTTTACCCAAGTGTCCAAGACATATGGCCACAGATCTGTTGCCATGTGAACTTATGAACAGCTCAAACATGATGTTTGTTATGAACAAACTTTGGAAAATATAAGAAAATATACTGGCCCTTACACCTAGAATACCTATAATTATTTATACTTATATATACTTTTATGTTTTGACTTTTGTTCTTGTACTTCTACTTTACTTTTATATATTTATACTTCTGCACATCAGTTAAGTTCTGAAACCCTACCTCATAACCTATGGGCAACGTGATGTGTACCTCTGGTAATTTAACTACACATGGCTGTTGATGCAGGGACAGTGGCAAAACTTGCACATGCTACGTCGTGGCTCATATTACTACATACTAAATAAGTATAAATTGAACTTTATGAGAGATGTGGGAGCTGTTTGGGGACATCTGTTTAAATCCTCGCTGCGCTAATATTCAGTGTTTTATTTATTATTTTTAATCATATTTTGTGAGAGCTCGTGATTTACAAGTCGTGATATATACATTTATTGTGAATAATTAAGAATATTAATGAAAAAATGAAGCGAGTAGGTTTTGAACAGTGGCATTTCCGAGGCAGATGGCGACCTCTGAAGGCAGCGGGCTCAGTCGCCTCAGCTCTCCATTTCAGTCCGGTCTGTTGTGTTTACTGGGCCGCCGTCCACTCTGACCTCTTAAGACTCGTTGAGAAGAAATGGGAACACCTTGACGTAACTCCTTGCACAAACGGCTCTATACCCAGTATTTGAACCCAGAAGAATTATTCATACGCGCATTGTTCGACTCTCTGTCGAAAAGAGCGAAAACGGTGAGTGAATCGTTCTGCGGGTGACCTGGAGCTCGAGCCCGTTCTCGCTTGAGTTTTGTGTCCGCTGTTTCATCGTGGCCTCTCTGCTCTCGTGGAACTCGAGTCCGGTGGTTTCCTTTAGAAGTCCGAGGCCGCATGTATAGTTTGTTGATAAAGCAAGCATAAAATACCGATATAAATTACTTGAATGATCATAAAACATTACTGGACAAGACGCTTCAGTTGTTAATAGGGATAACGCTTTTTGTTGTTAAAAGTCAGCTTGCTTTGAAATAGCTAACGTGGTGCTAAGGCTACCTAATCGGCTAACATTAGCCGGCTTTCCGGGTTTCGGTACATGAAATTACTTTTGTATTGAGCGACAAACAATTGTATGACTTAATTGAAAGCAGCTGAGTCCGTGGTTGGGCGAATGTTGAGATTTCTTTAAGTTTTATTTCGTTTTATCTGCCTGACAACAGCCGATGCTTTACATTGGCGAATCTGGTAGTAAAGCTACTCACTCGACAATAAAACTGTATGTACCCGACTGGACAGCTAACTCTAAGGCTTATCGCTTCCAGTAACATAGCTGTTCGATATCCTCTTAAGTTGATTTGTGTGAATAATTAGGCTCCTTATGGCTCGTCAAATAATAAAAATTGCGGTCATACGATTAGCTCTCGGATATGGCTGAACGTGTTCTTTTCCATTACTCATAACAAAGCTTTCTTTGCCCGACTTTTTAACATTGTGTAAATCTAAAGTATAAACGTTTGAGTTCAACATGGGAAGATTTAAATGCAATTATACACAAGAAATCAACATTTATTTTTATATTATCACTTTATATTATCACTTACTGGTTACTTCTCTAACCAGTTTGCTGTGTAACTGTTATGTGATGTGTAACTTTTTATTAGGTTGGTGTAGCTGTTTCACCATAATGTGAGCGTGGCAGCTGTTCTGGAGGTTTCAATTATGTCAAGCGAACTTTGCCGAATTAATTGCCGAGTAATAAATGTCCACATTTCAATTTCTATCTTTCTGGTTTAAGAAGTGCTTTAAAGAGAGCTTACATTCTGTTAACCTCGTCTCTGATATTCGCTCCTCATTGGAAAGGCTATGTTTCAGCAAGTTGGTGTCAACAAAATGAGATGATTTAGTCAACGCTAAAGTTATTTTTTGTGATTAGATAATTTATCAAAGTTTTACAAGTGTGTGTCCTCCAATATGTGTTGGTGTTAAATTAGTTTTCTTTTAAGCCCTACCCACATTTCCCTAAGAAGCTTTTCCATTTGCCGGATTGCTGTAAGTACAATAAGAATTCGTTCTTAATACTTGCCTGGTTAAATTTACCTCCGAAGTTGAATGTCGGAACTGTGAGTGAACTCAATTCCAAGTTGATTGTTTAATTTTAAGTCTTAAGTCAGATTTTCTCAGTTTCTAGATGGGATTTTCAACTGCAATGCCCCCTCAAGTCTGACTTACTGATTTCACCCACTCAAAATGCACCCTCTAGGATCCTGTGTGTCATACTGTGTGTTACTAGAGTTGAATGATGTAAGCAAATGTTGATTGGCTGACAAGTGGGACAAAATGAAAAAGGGGGCAATAGTGGAGTTCACCGGGAACAGGGGAACTGTGAAAGAAACTTTGTAGATCAAAAACTAATGCATGAACAGCACAGACGGTGGCTGCAGTGGACACATTTCATTTTTCATCACACTTGGTCTTGCTTGAGCTCTTTGTATGCTAGAAATTGGCCTGGCTGATGTCCACTACCAACAACACAAGCAAGAGTGGCCTACACACTGCTTGTAGCCCATATTTGTTTATTGCCATGATTTATTGGAAGTGATACTTTAAAGGCTCTGCATAGCTAAAAACCAAAACAAATCCTGTGTTTCCTTGCTTTTTCTGGAACGTGCTAACTTTAGGAGTGTCCTGAGTCCAGAAATCAAAGTTTTGAGGTATCTTAAGATGTTTAGTTTTATCAGTGCTTATGGTCACCGCCACCATCTTGGTCTGTTAAGTTGGGTTTGGTGGAGTTCCTTCGACTTACTAAATGAGAAATCTGTTTTGAAGCAGCTTTCCAGTTGAAAATTCCGACTGGGAACTTGGAAGTACACAATGTTAGTTATGGAGATAAATATTTACAGTTTTATGACTGTTTATGTGTAGTGCTGCTGTCTTGGATTGTGATGTTGAGTAATGTGGGGCTTCTCCAACTTTCCACGCTGGAAATCTAACTTGAGGGGGGTGTTCCAATTGAAAATCCATATGTTAGTGTCGGATATTGAACAATTATCACCTTAGCATTCGCTACCTGTCAAGTTATCATTAAAATGACAGCTAGTGGTTAATAAATTGATAATGTTAATGTAGGCGGAAGGCAGCAAATGTTAACAGGTCTTCCCATCTGTATTATGAATACACTGTTAATTCAACAGGATAACAGTAATTTTCCTGGGTGTCAGTTATCGAGTTGGAAATTGTACTATCATGACAAAAGTAGCAGGCCCATGTGTGACTTTGAGGCAAGGCATTCAGAATGCATGCTGTTTAAATGATGTGAGGATTCTGCCTACTTGGTTCACCACAGATACATGCCAGTGTAGTAATGCTGCAGACCCTCTGACGCACTCATTAGCTGTTATTCACAGTGATGTGATGACAGGTTTTTGGGTATTTTGCTTTATTTTGTATAGCATTTTTTTTTTCTTTTCTTTTGCTAAATGAACATCTGTATATTGTTTACACGATCAAAATACATTAACAAGTTAACAATGAATAACAACTAATAATTAATAATTACAGCAATTTTCTGCTCCATACTAATATGATGCAATTCTTGGTCGTAATATGTTTACTGGAGATGTTGATGAAGGCTGCAAGCTAATATCTGTCACACTTTCAGTAAGTCTGTTCTGTATACTACAACTGCTGCTGGAAAGGTGACCCCCCCCTCGCCCGTCTACCTCTTGTCAGATGGCGGCAGTGCCAATAACATGTGGTTCAGTGAATCTGGGCGTATTTTGCTTGTAGTGTTGTTGGTTCTTTGCTATTCTGTGTGACTTGCTCAAGTTACAACCAATATAGCCCTTTTCCTTTAGTACCTACTCTGGTTGGATCGACATGGCTCGACGCTTTTTTTTTTTTTTTTTTTTTTTTTTTTTTTTTTTTTTTTTTTTTTTTTTTTTTTTTTTAAATTTAAGGTGTTTCCAATAGGTAATACTACCTGGTATCCGGTACTTTTTATTTATTTTTATTTTTTAAGTACCTACTTGACCAGGGTTTCAAGCGATCCCGAAAATCAAACAATTGTCAACAGACTGCATGCCACATGCTCGTCAGTAGCGTTACTCGATGAGTCACGAGAGCATCTCCTTCATTAAAATCAAAACCAGCAACGAAGTCTGATGAAAACCAACCGATCGAGCAGCAGGTATACTATTACCTTGCTGTTCAACTTTGTTGTGGCGTACGTGTGGCATACAAATGACATCACGGTTGTTCGTCCATGTTGCTATAATGACCACGTGCATGGAGGTACTCTATTTTAATGGAGGACTGCATAGGAGGTTGTTTGCTTTGAATGAAAACCCATCTCTGTAGGACCATAGGCAAACAGACACAATTGCAGTGCTCTAATAGGCTTTAGAAGCAAGTTGGATGATCATTTGACTAATTATTAAACTTTGTCAGCTGTTGCCACACATGCAGTTGATATCAAACTGTAAGATATTACTTCTTACAGGGTCACAGTAGCTGAGCTGTATCCCTCCATGCTGCAGGAAAACTTTGAGAGAACTTGAGGTGCAGGGGGAGAGTGGGGGCAGGGCTTTAAGAGTGTTGTGATAGCAGCGCCTGGAAGCGCTGATTTTACTGAAGTAGTGTGTTATGGAACATGCCATTGCCACATTTTATATATTATTAATTCTAACTATAGCTTAAAACTTTGATATACCGATGTCTGAAAGTATTTGTTGTTATACATGGTCCTGTCTAATGTTTTGCACATTAACCAATGGTTTTGGAGTCAAAAGTAGTTTCTGTGAGGCATCCTTCCAGTTCTCAGCTACACTCAAAGAGCCTAGACAGACGGCACAGGGCTGAGCTTTGGTCATGAACCGGAAGAATGAGAAAGTGTTTTATGTCACACTGTGCGATTCCTAACGTCTGTCTGGACTTGGACAATGGAAACGCTATCAGGGGTTAAAGGGGTGTTAGAGGGAGGACCAGCTGAAGGCTGAAGCTCTGTGACTGAGCAAGTCACTATATTCTGTCCTGCTCTGGTTTCCCCATGCTGGGGGTGGGGGTGGGAAGAGGTCAGGATGCACTCTAGCCAGCTGTGATGATTAATCTGTGGATAAGAGGATCTGCATCAGCACAGCCTGTTTATATCCAGACAGTCAAACGGGCAAGCAGACTTCAAATTAGCCACTAATCAGGGTGGAACAACAGATTCTCAGCAGGCACTGCTGCATGATAATGCTACTGAACAGAGCCTCTGGTTTGAAGACGTATTTAACAATTTATAGAAAATTCTAATTTAGTATAGTTTTTCATTGTCACTGTAAACTTAATGTTAGTAGGTTGCTGCTTTCAGTCAGTGACTGGTAGTTATATGGGAGTATAGTTGCAACAATACTCAACATTTCAAAGCCTTAACATAAGTGCTTTGGCAGCTGCCATTTAAAAAATAAAATATAATTTCAGAGCCACAAGTGACCATGAATGAAAGGGTGGAATACCACGTTTATCAAGCTGCATCCATAAACTATATGGGTACAATGTACATATACAAGTAACTGCTGGTGGGTACTAAATAAGAGACTAATGAAACTGAAACTGAAAATTACCAAAACTTCCATTTTGGTCATTTTCACTCACCAAAATGGAAGTACAAATGTGGATGATCTGTACCTTAAAGCAGGCCTTAATATCGTCCAGTTACTTCCATTTAAAGGCACCACCATCACACACTTTTGAGAGGTCCAGTAAATCAAAGCAGCCACAAATCTGTTATCCAGATGGATGTCGTAAAAAACATTCAACCACCCACTTTAGTTATAAACTAGTAAATGTATAAATGCATGAAGATATGTTTGTTTTTTTTGTTGTTTTTGTTAATGCTGTAACATGGAACTGACATGGGAATTGTGTGACTGGACCCTGATTTGTGTCCATTAGATGAACTGCAGGTTTTGTTGTCACCTTTACCAAAGCTTTGGTTTTCAGCCCTTCTGTTTTTTTTCCAAATGTGCATCAGATAATCATTTCAGTGTGTTTTATGTACAGACAGATGAATGTCAATTGAGCCTTTCTCCTCTGTTCTTCCTGTTTGTAGGTAAAGAGACTTCATGTCCCAGAAATCCCTGTGAAAGTGAGCACTTCCTCTTAAGTGTGTTCCCTTTCCCATTTTCTCTCTCTCTCTGGTTGGTTGGATGAATCCCAAACAGCGACACAACTGATTGGGTGCTGAGCCAGACCGGGTAGCCAACAGGAAGCTAGGTGAGGCTTTCATTATGTCTGTATGTTTTTAAATTATAATATTTTATTAACTTTAGTTTTCTATAGATTTAATGAAGAAACCAATCTGGCATATCAGACAATTTATAGCAAGCTAAATGTGAAAGTGATAATTTTATACAGCTTTGAAAATATTAGTGCTGTTATTAATTAATTAATTTTTTAATTCTAGAAACTATTGTTTAAATGTCTTTCAAGAAAATGAGAAACCCCTGCATGTTTGCTTATGGTTATGTCTCATCTTATATTTATGTCTATATTTTTATTGCAAATTTGACTCCATTATAATTCCACCCAATCAATTAGACCTTTCCCAGAGCTCTCTGACAGTCTGTGAAGTAATTCCTATATAAAGGATGCAGAAAATATATACTTTTTTTTTTTTTGAAGGAGATTCAAAGATTGTTAGGTTTATGCTCAGCCTTTAGTGCTTTGCCTCAATGCCTCCTCTCTGCTCCCTGAGAGAGATGCACCTCCAGCACACAAATTGCACACAAAGTCCACATAACAGACACCAAAAAACTGACGTAGCTTCAGATGGTATTTCACTTAGTGACGTCATTGTCAAGTAAGGAAGCTAACTGCTGTTGAAAAATGCTGTTATGAATGAATAAGGTTGGCAAATTGATGCAAACTCCCAATGGTGATATACCTGGCAAGTAAGTTTGTTGTGACCCCCTAATGGTACAAATGACAACATGATCAGGATCATGTAGCGTGGATAAATTACAGCTGGCCATCAAAATCACATTTAATAGGAGGTTCTAACACTTTCAATTGTATCTAATGATAAATAAAGAAACTGTACAAATCAGATCTGTTTAATCATTAGTAACTAACACGGGGGTGGTTAGCTAGCTAAATGTAGTTACGCAAGTTGTCTGCAGGATTGGTTTCTTCATTACATCAGTGTTTGTCACTCTACTGATACAGGTCCACAACATGTGGGTCACTGTATAAAACCAAAGATAAGAATTGAAATTAAGAATTAAAAAAAAAAAAGTCACAGTACCACGTGACTTACTTTCCACACAGTAACAATGCAAGGCAGGGTTGTGCATCTGTCATCTCTGTTCTGACTGATGCTTGCTTGCATATAACTGACAGCTGTGAGTGTCAGTAATAAGATTTCTGTATATATTTGTTGCTTTAGGCTAGCCATCATGGCCGACGTTGACCCAGACACCCTGCTGGAGTGGCTGCAGATGGGTCAGGGTGATGAGCGTGACATGCAACTCATTGCTCTGGAGCAACTCTGCATGCTACTGCTTATGTCAGATAACGTTGACCGCTGCTTTGAGACGTGAGTTTGTGTATTTGTCTCTCAAGCGTTCAGTTGGTGGTCATGATTTTAGAATCACTCGGCACTCTTTCTTCCTCACCTTCATCCCTGTATTATCTGCCAGATGTCCTCCTCGGACGTTTCTTCCAGCGCTCTGTAAGATCTTCTTGGATGAGAGTGCTCCAGATAATGTGCTGGAGGTTACAGCCCGAGCAATAACCTACTACCTGGACGTGTCAGCAGAATGTACCCGCAGGATTGTGGGAGTTGATGGGGCCATCAAGGCGCTGTGTAATCGACTGGTGGTAGTGGAGTTGAACAACAGGACCAGCAGAGACCTGGCTGAGCAGTGTGTCAAGGTAGGAGACAACTAACCCATAAGAGAGAGACCCATTTCATTTGTCTGATCTGATTCTTGTCTTGTGGTTGTTGACAGCTTTTAAACATAAGCCAAAAGCCTCAGTCCGGCTTTCAAATAAATCCTCAAATTTGGAACATACTTCCTTAGATAAGAGGAAGTCTTGTGATCTGACATGACATCTGTCACAGATTGAAAGTCCATATGTGAAGGAAAGTTGTATACATGCTCATGTAATGTAATAATGTATTAACATTTGGAACAATGATTGAAGTCAGTTAATTTCTTAGAAAAACTTGACTCTTGATTACACCTCCTCACTCCACCACTAAAGTGTTGTAACAAGATAGGAATTGACTGAAAGTATGTTTTGTTATAGTTCTAACACACCACCCGGCCCATCAGAACCAGGGTAGTCCGTCTGCATCCGTCACATGCAACTGATCCCACTGCTGTACAGGAGACCCAGACATGGTGCACAATATGTGGCTAGCTGTTACATATATAACTACAAACTTTGTGATTGATGATAGGAACTTGATTACTGCTGTCGTAGCAGTCTCATGGCAGTTGATCAAATAGTTACAACCTTTAATCTATTGAACTAAATTACAATTTCATGTTTTCCTACTGGCATGACTGACAACATACACTTTAGTGCCTGTAGCTGTTTCCTGCACACACTTGTCACAAATTTTCTCAGAACATTGGGCTGTGTGGCACGCATGCGATTTTGACACTTTAAGCAGTATGATAGTGGAGCAGGTAAAATTTGTGGAAAATAATATTACTAATAAAAAAGGTCAAATACTTAAGTATTTAAAACTTCAGAGGGGTTTCTTTCTATTTTTTTCCTTTTCCCTCAATGAAGTCTCGTCAGAGAGGAGGGCATCTACCTGATCTGTTGCTGTGTTAGCGTCCTGAACAGAAAGCTAACACATGACAGGAACTTTTGATCAGCTCTGACTGCTTCTCTGTTTGGGTGGGGTTTTTTGGGGTTTGGAGGCAGAACCATGCCATAGACATGAGATCACAACCATGTGCTGCCAGATGTTTATTAATAGACTTCCCAGGACAGTGGTGTTTATTCAGGCCTTACTTTGTCACCAGTCTGATGTGTTAGATCAGACTTGTGCTAGAGGCCCAGAGGGATTCTGTATCCACTAGATTTTCTGTTTTTCTGTCAGTTGATCCTGTTATTTTCATTTTTGGAGGTTTAACACACCAAATCGTATTAAATGGTATTGAATATCACTTGTCATTTATTTTATTTTGATCTTCTGACAAAATGCAAAAATGTCAATTAGTGAGGCTGATGGGAGATCAGTCTGTATGTTGAGTGCTTTAAATAAATCATTGACTCATCCAAAAATATTATCTCACACCAAAGGCTGGAGTTACATATTCCTTCTAGAGATCAAGTTTGAACATATGTTTTCGTGTTTCTCAAGGTGCTGGAGTTGATCTGTACCAGAGAGTCTGGCGCCGTGTTTGAGGCAGGTGGGCTGAACTGTGTGCTGAGTTTCATCCGAGACAGCGGTCATCTTGTTCATAAAGACACTCTGCACTCAGCCATGGCCGTTGTGTCCCGCCTTTGCAGCAAGATGGAGCCCCAGGACTCTTCTCTGGAGACCTGTGTCGAGTCTCTGTCTAGCCTCCTCAAACACGAAGACCACCAGGTAACTATGCAACACGGGTTGCATCCAGTTCATGCAGTTTTCTGATTACTATTCAAAGATAATGTACAATTATACACGCCATCAGAGAGACTTTGAAATAGTTGCTGCCCTCCCTTTTTATTTGTGTTATTTACCGCTTTTCCTAAACTGAGGGTGGTCATAAAGGGGGTGGAGCTAAAACGGCTTCTTTCTGCTAAATGGAGGGGCTGCACCAAGTATTGAGATAACTGAAGTTTCAGAGTTTAGATTGTCTCTTTCTCTATGATTAGAAATTACAGTGAAATATTAGGTTTTTGTTCTCTCCTAATGCTGTAACAACTCCCAGCTGCAACACAGAGGCTACAGCTTTGTGCCTCTGAGAAAAATTAGTAGTGGAATAGGACTTCTTTTAGCAGCTAAGTAAATTATAGTGCTTTGTTTAAAAGGTAGTGAGTTTGAACATTAACTAAAATTTCCCTTAAGAAGCTGATTAAAGAGGGAAAAAATTGTGAAAAGTATCGCTAGATCTTATGTAGCTATAGTTTTAGCTGAGTATGCTATAACTCAAACTTTCCTCCCTGCAGGTGTCAGACGGTGCTTTGCGCTGCTTTGCCTCATTGGCTGACCGGTTCACACGTCGTGGTGTAGACCCTGCCCCTTTAGCCAAACATGGCCTGACGGAGGAGCTGCTGTCCCGTATGGCGGCTGCTGGAGGCACAGTGTCAGGCCCCGCCTCTTCCTGCAAGCCAGGCCGGCCTTCAGCAGGTGCAGGCCCCTCGGCTTCTGACTCGAAATTGAGCAACCAGGTGTCTACTATTGTCAGCCTGTTGTCCACACTCTGCAGGGGGTCTCCGCTAGTGACACATGTAGGTCCTCACACCTTGAATGAAACGTATTAATTACTTTAGTAAGTAAGAAGTCTGATCAACATTAACTGTGCTCTTTCTGGGTGTCCAGGACTTGTTGCGTTCAGCACTGCCTGATTCGATGGAGTCAGCACTGGGAGGAGATGAGCGCTGTGTACTGGACACCATGCGGCTGGTTGACCTCCTGCTGGTGCTCCTGTTTGAGGGGCGGAAAGCGCTGCCAAAGTCCACAGCGGGGTCGACGGGTAGGATCCCAGGGCTGCGACGTCTGGACAGCTCTGGGGAGAGATCACACCGACAGCTCATCGACTGTATCCGTAGCAAGGACACAGATGCTCTGATCGATGCCATTGACACCGGAGGTGATGATGGAAACTAATAAATATCACAGAAGCCACGAGTCTGAGTGTTGATAGTTTGGAAAAAATTCATCACACTTCCTTGGAACTTTGTAATCATATTAGCTAGACTGTTATATATTTGGATATGCATTACAAAATAAGATGATAAGAGAACTTGATTTTAAAGTTAGCTCCAAAAGTATAGGCTTTAAACGTATTGACAGACTAGACTTCAGTGAAATCAGGTAGAAAATGGGCGGTGTTTTACTGAAAGTTTTTTGTGTGTGTGCGTGTTATGGGTAATAATGCATTGTTGTTTTGTAGCATTTGAGGTGAACTTTATGGATGATGTCGGACAGACGCTGCTTAACTGGGCTTCAGCTTTTGGCACGCAAGAAATGGTAACAATAAGACTTACCATTTAATCTGGTCTAAATTTACTGACGATCATCTGACAAAGATATAATTTTTTCAATTTATTATTACAAATTTTTATCTGTACATCATTTAATTTCAGTTTCACCAACTGTCTATTGTTCTAGGTTGAGTTTCTTTGTGAGAGGGGAGCAGATGTCAATAGAGGTCAGAGGTCATCCTCACTGCACTATGCGGCCTGTTTTGGACGCCCGCAAGTAGCCAAGGTAACACATGAAGGCTCACAAGGATGAAATGCACGTTTAGTTCCGCAGTAGTCCAGTTTTCTGAAATTTTTATATATTTTTTTTCAAGTTGTCTGGAGTAATGTGTTTTGCTGACTGACTTTCTGCATTGCTTCCTTTGTGACGTGTGTGTAGACTCTCCTGCGTCATGGGGCCAACCCTGACCTTAGGGATGAGGATGGAAAAACACCTCTGGACAAGGCTAGGGAGAGGGGTCACAGTGAAGTTGTAGCTATACTGCAGTCTCCTGGTAAGTAAACCATGACTATACAAGACCACTACTGCTATTGCTGCTTCAGCCGCTATATCAATTCAGTGTAACCTGCCTTTTCTGTCTTAGACTTGTTAACTTTGCACTTTTGTTTTTCTTATGCCAAAAAGTGGAGTTTCCTTGCAACGTCTCCAGAAAATAGAAATTAACTCAATTAACCATGGCCTTTGCAGCTGCAGTAGATGTGCTTTATACTCTTCACTTGGTTTTGCTGACAAAGAATGATGCAGAAATGTTGATTGGTCTCGAAAGTCAAACCATCTGTGTGTTTCAGGAGATTGGATGTGTCCAGTGAACAAGAGTGATGACAAGAAGAAGAAAGATGTTAACAAAGAGGAGGAGGAGGGCAGTGAACCCAAAGGAGACCCAGAAATGGCTCCTATCTACCTAAAGAGGCTTCTGCCTGTTTTTGCACAAACATTTCAGCATACCATGCTGCCTTCTATAAGGTAAAGTGTCTAAGCACTCTGCAGCAGCCATTCATTCACCTTAATCTAACATTGTTTACTGGGTTACATCAGATAAACTGTAAATATTGTTGAATTTACACGAGTTGATCAAATCATATTACATTGTGTTCTTTCTGTTCTGAATCAATCTTCAGTATGTCCAGTGCTGATCTTAATTTAAGGAGAAGTGGACATAAAAGAAACTGCTGTCTATAATTAGAACCAGGTTGGGAGTTCTCACTAGAAAAATGAAGTTGCATGTTTCTATTTTGATGGTTTTCAGGAAAGCTAGTCTGGCTTTGATCAGGAAAATGGTTCACTATAGCAGTGATGTGCTGCTGAAGGAGGTGTGTGACAGCGAGGCGGGACATAACTTGCCCACGGTGCTGGTGGAGATCACAGCTACTGTCCTTGATCAAGAGGTACAAACACTCATATACACAGACATGCTTTTGGGTCTTATTTGTCAAACCTTCCAAAACCCAGAATTCAATTTTAGCCCAATTTTCTTGACACAGCTGGGCTACCTCCCACAGTTTAAATACATTTTACTTTAACTAACTCTAATTTTTAAATCCTTTTCTTTCGGTTACACCATAGATCTTTAGGTTATGTATATAACCCCGGTTTTCTTTCCTAGCATTTGTTTCGTGTCTCACTATGGGAACGCCTAACCCTAGCTTTAATTCCTGCCATCAGAGCGATTTTTTTTTTTTTTTTTTAAATTCCAACACTGCAGCCACATTAACTATCAATATGATAACAAAATGTGTTTTCTTTGTCCCTCCCTTGGTCAGGACGATGACGATGGTCACCTTCTGGCTCTGCAGATCATAAGAGATCTGGTGGATAAAGGTGGAGATGTTTTCCTTGACCAGCTGGCTCGACTGGGCGTCATCAACAAGGTGTCAACTTTGGCTGGACCAGCGTCTGATGATGAGAACGAGGATGAAGCAAAGCCTGAGAAGGTATACAACGAGAGGACTATGAGCTGAAGCTTAAGATTTAGTCTTCAGTATGTGTATATCATATACATATATTTTTCTTGCAGGAGGAAGAGGTGCAGGAGGATGCTAGGGAGATCCAGCAGGGGAAGCCATACCACTGGAGGGACTGGTCCATCATCAGAGGCAGGGACTGTCTGTACATCTGGTCCGACGCTGCTGCCCTTGAGCTCTCCAATGGCTCCAATGGCTGGTTCAGATTTATCCTGGATGGAAAGCTAGCCACCATGTACTCCAGCGGGAGTCCAGAAGGGGGATCAGACAGCTCCGGTATAAGTTAACATGCTCATAATGCACTTGCATCTCTGTCATTTTGTTATGCTGACAATGGTCCATCTCATTTGGGCTGCAGAGTCTCGCAGCGAGTTCTTGGAGAAGCTACAGCGGGCACGGAGTCAGGTGAAACCAGTAACAGCCAGTCAGCCCATCCTGTCCAGTGTTGGTCCCACCAAGCTGACCGTAGGGAACTGGTCTCTGACCTGCCTGAAGGATGGAGAGATTGCTATCCACAACTCAGATGGGCAGCAGGCCACCATCCTGAAGGAAGACCTGCCCGGCTTTGTCTTTGAGTCTAACAGAGGAACCAAGCACTCTTTCACAGCAGAAACATCCCTGGGTGAGTCTTTAACAATCAAAATGTTTACAGGTAAGCTATCAAACAAAGGAAAATATTCTTCCAGTTGAAATTTGCCAAACAGTCCAAACATTTGTTCAGCATCTGTGTTAAATGTCTCATATTCATGTGTGTCTGTGTGTGTGCCTGAGTAGGCTCAGAGTTTGTGACTGGTTGGACGGGGAAGCGAGGCAGGAAGCTGAAGTCAAAGCTGGAGAAGACAAAGCAGAAAGTGAAGAGTATGGCAAGAGAGCTATATGACGATCACTTCAAAGCTGTAGAAAGCATGCCCAGAGGAGTGGTGGTCACTCTCCGGAACATTTCAACACAGCTGGAGTCTGCTTGGGAGCTGCACACCAACAGACAGGTACACAAATACACACATTAGCGGACAGGCTCTCATTGGATTGCAGTAATAAACAGTAATGTGAATGCTTACATGCTTATGACTTATATTGTTAACAGTGTATTGAAGGGGAGAACACATGGAGGGACCTGATGAAAACGGCTCTGGAGAACCTGATCGTAGTTTTGAAGGATGAAAACACGATTTCTCCGTATGAGATGTGTAGCAGTGGCTTGGTCCAGGCTCTGTTTACAGTCCTTAACAATGTGAGCTAATTCTAAATCTAATTCATCTGATTATTTGTTCTTCATTGAACTATTCTAAGGTACTGGTTTTCAAATAAAGGCCTTAAATAATTTATTATTTACAAGTTGATACTTGATACTACGTATCTACGTCCAGTTACAGTTGATGTGGCTGAATGTGTAGATGGCAGATGGCACCATTAGTTGCATGGTGCTGTCGTGTCGATATGGATCAAAATCTGAGGAATGTTTGTGACTTCCCGGCCATAAAGATTTATGGTAGTTCTAAAGACAGAAGGGGGGGGGGCACCCCTGAACTAGAAAGATGTACCTAAAAAAATTAAAAATAAAAGTGACAATGTTTAAACAGCAGTAAGGGTATATTGACAATGGCAGTGTTGAACATGCTTTTTCTTGAAGAGGTAGTGAAACTTGAAAGCCTCAGCAATCTGTGCCTTTTACTAATAATTAGAATATAGTGTACATCATCCACCATCAGGCCGGGGTCTTTCTGTGTGGAGTTTGCATGTTCTCCCCGTGTTTGCGTGGGTTCTCTCCGGGAACTCCGGCTTCCTCCCACTGTCCAAAGACATGCAGCGTTTGTGGGGATAGGTTAATTGAAAACTCTAAATTGCCCATAGGTGGGAATGCGGGAGTGACTGTGAGCGCGAATGGTTGTCTGTCTATATGTGTTAGCCCTGCGACAGACTGGCGACCTGTCCAGGGTGTACCCCGCCTCTCGCCCTAAGACAGCTGGGATAGGCTCCAGCGCCCCCTGCGACCCTGAAAAGGATAAGCGGCTGCGAATGGATGGATGGATGGATGGATGGATGAACATGTGC
>VURO01030018.1:12351-28128 GCA_015108175.1 Pelvicachromis taeniatus | reverse complement strand
AGTTGCTAGTAGCGGCGGTGCACGGCCCGCCTTGCAGGTGGAGGGCAACGGAGCGACTGCTCCACCAGCCTCGGAAGAGCCCCGCAAAGTGGGCCGCGCACCGCCGCCCGACCGACCCAGCCCTTAGAGCCAATCCTTATCCTGAAGTTATGGATCTGACTTGCCGACTTCCCTTAGCTGCCTTGTTCTAACATGCCAGAGGCTATTCACCTTGGAGACCTGCTGCAGATATGGGTACAGGGCCAGCGAGAGCCAGCTTGCTAATCTAGTCTCTTTTTCGTGTTAATTCGTACGGCACTACTTTGGTTGGCGGACAGACATGTGACCAACATATCACTCTTTTCCGTGTCTGATCACATGCCTTTCCGCCAGGCAAAATGGCGGAACAAACCAAAACAAATCCTCTTACGATGTCACAAAAATCACGAAAAAGCCTTAGAAAAGCCGCACCGGACAATAAGCTGCAGGGTTCAAAGCATGCAAAAAGTAGCGGCTTATAGTCCGGAAATTACGGTAGGCATCAGGGTACAATTCTTTGTGAGTCTCCTGTATTTATGAAAATGCAAAATTATTTGAATTATTCTTTTCTTTTTGCCACAAGCAACTTTGTAAAATTTAATGACGTTAGTAGTAAAAATGTTGACATGTTTAGTGTGCTTTGTTACTTTTTAAAAACTGTCCCTCAGTGTAATCTTCACGATACACGGTTCAAAGAAAGTACTTCCTCTGTGACCTCTAAAGTTTTACGATGATGAGAAATGAGATGAGACTTTAAGATGGATTGAGGATTGCGATCATAAACCCATTGGAAGAAAAGTTTGATGACGTCGCAGTTATTTCGTAAATTTGGTGTTTTCCATTATAAAACTACAATAAAGAAAAAACCTGAATGAGAAAAGATGTCTAAATTCTTTTTCTCTAAGAGATGGTCTGTGGAAATGCAAATTCCACATTGTCTCTTTTTTTTTTTGTCTTGTTGGGTTCTTTCATATAAGCAGAGTCTGTATAACAGAATATAAACCCAGTTTTAATCTCCGCCACGGCTGATGGAATTCCCCATTAGCTGCCAGGAGAACGTTTCCCAGCTGGGAGTCTCAGTTTGAATGTGCTGTGTTAAAACATAACGAATGTCATAATTAACTGGATACATTTTCCATTTAGAATTGGATCTCTTATAAAACTGTCTACCTTTTAACCCCTCATTGAACTCCTACTCTGCTCACCCTTTCTGCTCTCTCATTATTCATTTCCTAACATGACATTTCTTTATTTGGTTTGTGTTATTTTTTTTTGCTTCTTGTTAAATTTCTTTTCTTTTTTGGGGACTAAGCCAAGGCCTACAGCTTTCAGACCATTTCTGACACTTTTGTTAATAAATCATTGGGAAGTTAATGAAAATGGCATTCAGGCATATCCAAAATGATTGTGTTCTTTGTCATGCTAATAAAGTGAAAGATGTTCGTCCACTGGGTGAATGCCTGCACATTACCAGCAACTTCTGATTATGTGTGTGCCTGTTGCACCTCCTTCTTTCTCCCTCACCCTTCACTTCTTTCCTTCACTCTCTCCTTCTCTCAGACAAATATTTTAGCATATTTATCTCATAGATTATCAACATGAATCCAATAGGTTCTCTAAGCAGACATTTGCATCACTCTAAATTGCGCAGAGGGAAATAACAGGAGATGGTTACCTTGACTTGCTGTTGACCTCTACGTTTTCCTCTCTTTCTTATCCTCCCCTCTCTCCACCTCTTGTTTTGCACCTTCGTAGCCACGGTTGCACATGGAAGGACAAAATGCAATTTAACTCAAAACTTAGAAATGAATCTGAAATGCAGTGCTTTTTTTGTACTTAAAAACAGCAATAATAATAACTACTGTTGACTACTGTTGGTTCTTGTAAAGAGAAATGGATGTACAGTACAAGTGCAAAAGAATAGAATAGAATTTAACTTCATTGTCATTGCACATGTCACAAGTACAAGGCAACGAAATGCAGTTTGCATCCATCCAGAAGTGCTTTAGCCATAATATAGATATATTATAAAATATAGATCTATTATATGTATGTTACAATGTACAGGGTATGAAGGTATGTTATGAATATGCTATAACTATAGGTATGTACAGGTTTTATGTATAATTTATACATATGGCTAAAAATATGAAACTATACAGATTGTGGATATGCAATTACGATAATTAATAAACTGTTGTAAAACTATAATTATTGTATTGTACAGTATGATTAGTTTTGAAGCAAGCAAGTGCTTCAAATATTTTTCAGCATGCTGATCTTATTTTATTTTTAGCTAAACTGACAAAAATGTTTAATTTAATATGTAATATCTTTGGATTGTCTCAGCTATCACCTTTTAGTTTGTTTTCAGAATAAATACATTCAATATGTCAAGATACACAATATGTATCTCACTTGCCCTGATCTGCAAAGTTAAATTGGATTTCATATCTTAAATCATTGTAAAACACTAGATAAAGTTCCCTAAAGCCAAATATTATTATTGTTATTATTATTGTTATTATTATTATTATTATTATTGTTGTTATTATTGTTATTTTTATTATTTTTATTATTATTATTATTATTTTTGTTATTATTATTATTATTGTTGTTGTTGTTGTTGTTGTTATTATTATTCTTTTTTTGTAGACTACTGTATTCTGGAGCCTAGCCATTTAGTTCTCTATATATAAGTGCAAGAACTTTGAAATGAATGCTAAAATTAATCTAATATGAGCTTGCATACTAGAATACATTAGTAGCCTGGCTGTAAAATTTTGTATCACTTGGAGATATGAAAGAAATGATTTATCTAAGCCTTATCCAAAGAGTGCATTACCGGGCATTACCCGGCCAATGACACTAATTCTTGAATAATTTTCTCAGGTTCAGCCAAGGAGAGCATATGTTGCAATTTACATGCTACATGCATATTACATCAAGATTTCACATGCAGTTAAACAAAAAGAAGCAAGAGTCTGACTGGTTTTAGGATGTAATTCAGGAGGCGCTATAATGGTGGTCACAGTCTTGGTGACTTTTAGGACGAGATAACTGCTAAAGAATCATTCACTAATCTGGGAAAAACGGTAAGAGGGTGGATAGCCTATTGAGCTATTGAGGGTTAAAAGACATATACAACTGAATGTTATCAGCATAGAAAGAAGAAAGAAAGAAACTAAGCATTTGTATAGCTTATTTTCTTAGTCATTAAGGACCCAAAGCGCTTTACACTACATTCAGTCATTCACACACAGGCGATGGCAAGCCACAGCTGCCCTGGGGCGCACTGACAGAGGCGAGGCTGCCGGACACAGGCGCCACCGGGCCCTCTGACCATCACCAGTAGGCAAACATGGGGTTAGTATCTTGCCCAAGGATACTTGGCATGTAGACTGGAGGAGCCTGGGATCGATAGATAGATAGATAGATAGAGAAGACCGCAATAAAAGTTGAATGAAATTAAAAGACTCCATGATGCTCCATGATGCTCGGAACTCCTCTGTGATTATTTTTGAAGTCCCAACAATAAAAATCCTGCTTAATTTAATAATCGAAGATAAGAACTTTTGAAAGTCCACAGGAAGAAATGCTGAGGTACCAGGTGGATGACATCTCTTCACACCTCTCCTGCAGCTGCCTTTACCGGGGTATTGCCACCCAATTGCTATCCTTTCTCCAAACCCACAGTCAAAAACTTGTTTTCTCAGCCTCTTCTCCTAGCTCCTTCATGGCTTTCTGTCACTCCAACACCACAGAGTAGCTGGACTGAACTGTTTGACCCCCAAAGCCCTGACAGCCAACCTCCAAGGGCTTTTCAGCAAGCCTCCTAGCATTCTAGAGACAGTAATATCTTGCATAATGACAGCATGCGTGGTAGATTTGCCATGCTGTTACCACATAGTAGGCAGTCTACTTTGTTACCAAGTCATAAGCAGCCCTTAGTGGAAAGCTGAGCCTATTCTGTGGCATCCTCCATTCCAGATATCTGCCCAAGGAGGGGATCTGTTTACAGTGGTTTTCCATCTTGACTTACACAGTCAGCATATTTGCTATTTTTCCTTTCTTGGCTTTAGATAGTCTAGACTTCATTATTAGCAGCTTTTTTCAGGTTTACCTGTGCTGACATGCCTATAAAAGCTGTGCTACTTTACCTCTGTAATGTGTTTAACCTCTTCATGGATGGTTTTTCAAGGTCTGCCAGAGCTTTTAACAAAATGCAGTATTTCTTAGTTCAGTTAAATTAAATTCAGTGTATTTGTATAGCCCAGTGCCACATGGGGAGGTTTAAAGGGCTTCACAGGCATCAAAACATATTAAAAACAGTGGCAAAATCACGACTGTCCAACCTTGGTGATTTGTGTATCAAAACAAAGCTCAAAGTCAAAGCTCACATTCAGATTGCAAGCAAAATTACTAATTGTAAAACTCTGTGAGATCCAAAATTTCACATCGCACAAGTCATAACTTTTGTGATCGTATTTAATTAACTATCGGTCAGAGGACTACAAAGTTGCAAAACAATGATTGTGTTCACGCATTATTTGACACACTGGAAACAGAAAGATAAAATGGAGCCAAGAACTGACCCCTGAAGATAATACGTCTTCCTTTACAAAAGAAAGCATGTGTTTGATTAACAGTCAAACTAGAAGTCCAGAGTCGGCTGCAAACAATAAATCATTTGCAGTTTTTTCTCATAATTTCAGATTAAATGGGTAAATTTGAAATTGGATTAAATTGAATTAAAAATGTAGGTTTCTGTAAGTTCTTAAAGGTTATCTAGAGCTATTCATACCCTCATATGAGGACATTACCTACTAGAAGATGATAACTCCTAATCCGGTATTTAAATGGAGCGCACAAATGTTTTCTCATTTCTTTCTTTCAAATTTTAGGTTATTGAATACTTTGTATCAGATATTTAAAGATTTATTTAAAGGAACCATATGACCACACATGACCACCATCCGATGGTGAACAGTTGCCGTATGAGAATGATTACAGAGAACTAAAAGGGTTGGCACATTAAAAATGAAGCCAAAGAAATTGGAAAATATGGTTAACGAATTTGATCTATTTTAAAAATAAGATTATAATTCTGTATTTGAGAAGAAATTATTTTCTGGACTTATTGTATTAAAGGACTCTACTTCATAATTCCCCATTTCTCACTACAATAAACCTCTCTACCTCCATACACACCCACTTTCTTTTTTCTGGCTTTTCCACGCTTTGCTCACGCCTGAATGCCTCCAGCTCCAGGTACGTCGGTCTGGTTTTCTTGTTCTTTTTTTTTCATCATAAAGTCTGGATATAAAAAAAGGGAATGGAATATTTGATGGGGATGGTTTCCTATAATCAAGCTGAAGTCTCCATCATTATCCTGTATCAGCCGATCCCTTTTTAAAAAGCACCGGGAGTTACTGGTGTTTTACATGAATTTTGGGGCTCGGCAGTGCTGCTGGGAGCCGAATACATTTGTCAGGTCGCGGCTCTCTTACAAATGAACTGCATGCAGTCTCTCTCTCTCTCTCTCTCTCTCTCTCTCTCTCTCTCTCACAGACACACACACACTGTCACACAACTTTCTGTAATGGCAAAAATCACAAATGAAGGGGGGCGGAGGGAAGCTGAAAAGTGTGATTTGCCTGTGCGAGAGAGAAAGACGGAGAAAATGTGTCTATTTAAATATAGATGCATATGATTTCTGATGTTTTTTGACTCTATTCTCTAGCAAAAGCATTAGCTGTAATATTTGTTTTTTTTTTTTACAAAAAAAACCTCCTGTCTATTTTTGGATGTAACCTCTGTCTCACACTGACAGCAGTGTGCATGAAGTAAAAATAACAAAAACAGAAAAAAAAAAAAACCTCAACAGTCTTTCAAGTTTTGACAGAGGAAATGTTCTTGTCGTTCTGTTTTTGTTGTCCGTGCTAATACTAGCCCTACGCTGTTGTGAAAATTAGGAGAATGGGCTCTGGTGTATCACTGTCAGATTTGGTTATTTTACCAGCAAACGCTTAAAAAAAATCACTTAAATTCTGTGTCCTTGTAGTAAAACTCGACACACTGGATTTCTGTCATATGAACAAAAATCATGAGCTGCAGTGACAACACAGCCACTCTGAGGACTTCAGTTTTTTTGTGAACATCCGCACTGCCTCCATCTGTTTGCCCGGAGGTGGGGACAGACTCTTATAGAGCGTGTGTGTCACAAACACACCGGAGACTGAATGGCAGTTCCTTCTGGAGTCCATGTTGGAGCAGGTAACTGCAGGCGAGGGCAGAAGGGCTCAAAGACAACAACAACACTTCACTTAGGCCTAATTAGGAGGTGCCAGGGTCAGAGTCTCAGCAATATGTTGTACATAAGCTTCTGTGGTTACACAGTGGATTGTGGGATACGTGAGCATCGGCTCAACTGTCCTCTTTTGCTCAGGCACAGATGTGGACCCTAAAAGGAGATTCTGCATGACACGTAAGGCAAATGAAGGACAATCTGAAGAAATGTGTTACTATGAAATAGATAAAAATCCAGATTATAAGATTTTTAAACTGTGGGTCTTGATTGACTTTCTGTATGAAGTGCACTGTGTGTTTGCCATTTTATTCAAGCTTCCACATTCTGCCCATGTAAACAGAGCTGACGTAGGAAAGCACTTTTTCTTCCTCTAAATTCCACTGTAATCATTTTTGCTGCAGTTCAGCCAGAGGATCAGCAGGGGGCGCGTGTGACAAAGCCACTAATGAACTTTAGCTAAACAGCTAAAATAGCGATTTTCTTTTATAGTTTTCTTTTTCAGTTTTCATAAATACAGCTGTGATAATTCATCTGAAGTGGGAACGCCCCACCGCCATTTTATTCTTACTTTGACTTGTAGTGGTACAGTTTCAGCTGATAACATTTTTTAGCATTGTGCTAATATGTGCTAATTGACTGCTTAAAGATCGACAGATACACTCTTTCAAAGCCAATCAGTTTCTCCCCCAGGCCCCCAGTTAGCCATGTCCTGGTCTAACACGATAACAAAGACTTTCTTCAGTAGATCTTTGTACAGTACTCTGATCTTCTTCTCCTATCTCTTCTCCTATCATAAATAGAAAATAAACACTTATCTGCAGTTAAGTTTAATTTGATCAGTTCTATTGCAGGTTCTGAAAAACAATATATATTTTTTTATTTAAATAAAGGTTAAAAACCTCTAAAAACAAATAACCCAATGAGAGCTTGAAATATCTTTTAAACTTGACACACATTTAAAATAATCAGTAAAGGTGTCAGAATACCAGAAGTTGTTTTTTTTTCTTACTGAAAATGTATTCATGTTTTTGTTGCTATGTTTGCACTTTGTCATGTAATAGGCCTGATTGGGGCCTTGTTCAGGGACCAATCAGGCCGTAGAGATCACCCAGTGTCATTTTAGACAACTTTAAAATCTGTACCGGAGTTCACAGCACTTTGTTCCTAATGTAAGACAAAAGATTTATTTTTATTTTGGATGCTGGGATTTTGCTCTACCATCAGCAAAGAGAAGCTTCAAACCTATTAAATGCATTGATTTCTATGAGTGCACATGTGCCCAGTTTTTGTAAAAAGAAAAAAAAAATCAAACAAAGCAAAAGGGGGAAAGAAAAAAGAACAGAAAAACGAACACAATCATCAAGCAGAAGTCACGTAAACAGACTTTAGTGCTTCTGTCCTGGGGCAAGACTTCCTTTAAGCACCTTGTACCGCATTTTTAAAGTTGCCTGCCAAGTACACCCCCCCAATCCTCCCCCTACATTCCTCCACAGGCCTCCTTGACGACCAAGTCTCCCCCCACCCGAGCAGGAGGTGAGGTCAGGGTACTGAGATGGAGGTTGGGGCTGCCCCTTAGCGCTGCGATTCAGGCCAGCCTCCTCTCCCTGTGCTGCTTTAAGGTTTGAGCTGGGGTTAGAGGGGGTGGGGGGCTGTAGAGAGCTGCCAGCGAGGGCACCACACACTTCCAAAGGAGTTCTGAAAAGCTCCAGCTCCCCCGCCAGATACCTTCACAATCATATGCCAGGGCAGGAAATGCAATAGCCGGGCCAACATTTAGCATCTTGCTGCTGAGCAGGAAGTGAGAAAAAGGTCTTGGAAAGTTCCAGTAACTAACTACAAAAGGAGGTAGACATCACCCCAAACCACTCAGGAGAGGTCAACTATTTTTTTTTTCCAAAAATTCTCCTCTCTCCCTCCTTTCTGTCCTCCACGCGGCTGAGGTTACAGCATTGTAAGGTGAGCCAGAGCTGATCCTGTGTTGGGGAGGGCAGCCGCCACCTCGAGCGTTGGCCTAACAGCATCCACAAGCTCCAGTGTGGCCAGGATGAAAGGCAGTTGGAGGGGAGCGAACTGTACCGGGCTCCGCAGTATTGATGTCAGAGAAAATGAACTGACTCCTCCATCGATCCGCAGAGGGAAAATGTAGAAATAGAAACGGTAAATCTGGCTCTCTTGACTAACAGCTTAACGTCGGCCATCTTTTCTTTCCTCTCTCGCTCTCTCTCGCTCTCTCTCGCCTTGCTCTTTTATGTAAACTGGGCCAATATTCCAGCATTGATGTTTTCTAGAGGGCAGTTAAGCATTTGAAAGCTATATTGGCTTGTTTTGTTCTCCTCCAGATGAGCGATGCTCTGTTTTCATGATCAATAGAGCAGGCCTGAGTTACTGTTAGAGTTACTGTTATTAGGGACAGCAGAGCAGTCACACAGACCTGGCATCTGCAGCTATCATCTCATCAGACATCCCAGGAAACGATTCTGACTCGGTCCAGCAGCAGTGCCTATGGAAACATATGCTCAGATGAAATATTTCAAACATGCTCCATGCCTCCATATGCTTATTATCACATATCAGTGATGTTGTTATAAATAAAAATGACAGCGAAAGAGTGACCTCCATTTGATGATGATCATGAGAGGAGCAATCTCGACAAATAACTTCATTATGAGGAGATTTACACTATGATTCCAGAGACCCCGTGGAGTTAACACATCTTAAATGGAGTGATCCACCGCTTTTCAGCTTTGCCACAAAGTTTATGGGGTTCAAAGCCTGGGATTTTAAAGTTCACATCTAATGAAAATGCAGCCACATAGCAAGAAAAAATAACCTTCATATTTTTAGAGGTTTGTACTTGTATGATGAATAGGAGTTACTTGGTCAGGTGCTACAGTTTCTGCCTCTCACAAGTGTTTTTCTTTTATATATGAAAGAAAACACACTGGAAAGTAACAGCTCCCCCCAAAAGCAGTCTGTGCTCACGCCAAGGTCATCTAATTGTCATTCTGTCCTGTTTTTTTATCGTTAAGCCCATGGTGGTTTTTGGTAGCATTGCATGATGCTATGGCAATACTGAAATAGGTCAATCCCAACTTCTCAGTTTAACCCAAAGTCAGCTACATAGTGTTAGCTCCAAACTGGTCTCCTACTGAAACAACTAAAAACCAGCTTTAAAGCAGAGACATACAGTTGTTCCAGTAACACGCACCACCCTCCCTACAGCATACTGTTGCTTCTGGATAGATCACATGTGTATGGTGTGTGTTGTAATGTTCAGACCCTTATTTTGAGTACACGGAAACGCCGGCTGTATGTGTGAGTGCCAGTTAGCAGTTGAGAGTTACATGTATATACTGATTCTGAGGCACTGAAATAAAGAAACTATACAACAAGTCCGAGGCGATTCTTTTATAAGTATAGAAGCCACAACATGTGTGAGAAAGTGTTCTACAGTATTTGGTTCCGGATCTTTTTTTTCTAGATTTTCTCCTTTAAAATTGGGTGCGTCTTATATTCCGGAGCGTCTTATACGGAGAAAAATACGGTAAATAACATTTTCTGAAAATCTGTATGGATTAATGTACTCTATCATTACATGAACATTAGTTTTCAGGCCATCATACTTAAGCCATTGATTTGTTTAATTAGTCAAGCATCAAATTGTAAAAACAAAGAATGATAGAAAAATAGTTTCTTTCATTTAGTAATGTGGAGGTGCATCATCCACATCGATCTGATGTTAGCGTCTCAATGTTCTCAGGTTGTCAGTGACCTGTTGGAAGTTCGGATTTACCTCCTTATATGGAATTATGTATGACAAAGCCAAGAGGAATTCTTAGATCAGAAGAATTGTACGGCCAGAACAGCTCTGGGAAAGTTGGTTTGAAATCTAACATTTTCTAGTTTCTGAAACTATGTTTGTTTAGAATTAAAAACATGGAAGTTAAACTGTCTGTAGAATAAAGTTTGGAAAAGCTCAAACAGCCATAAAAGAACTGGGGTGTATTGATTCATGCGTCATCTATCCATTTTCAAACTCTGTTAGCCCCGTGTTAAGCAGCCCGTTCAGGGTGTACCCCATCTCTTACCCAAAGTCAGCTGTGATAGGTCAGAAAGAGGAAGCGAGTTATCTGTTCTTAATTTGACTAGATGACATTTAAACAGCATGCGTGTGTAGCAAGCTTCTCTTTGCGATTTCTTATGGAGAAAGTGTGTGTTTGTGTTTATATGTGTGTGCATTTCATTAGGTAGATAGGATTACATAGAAACAATATAGATACTAAACCAAAACAATCAACAGAGATTTGATAGGCAGCACCCCTGGGTGTCTGACACCCTTGGGATCAGACCTAATTGTTGAAGCACCAGAATTTGCAGAGTCATCACTTGCTATGCTTAACACACATGATAATCAAAGCTAATCTGGTAGTATTAGATATGCATAGTATTAAATGCTGATTACATTATTGATGATTACATATTCATTGGAGCATTAGCAGAGTTGCAAAGCCAAACCCAAAGTTGGTACAATGTGATTTATAATATTCATAAAAATAATTATTTCCTATCTTTGTACTGTCAGTGCTGTAACATGTTTAGTTTCAGTGGTTTTGGAATTTGATAGAGCTGAGCCTCAGGATCATGCTGCTTGCTAAAATCTAACATTTATCTAACTTAGTTAATGTACCCTACCCTACGTATCTAGATTATTAGCACTATAAGGACTTTTTTGAGGAGCTCACTTTCACTACCTGCATGCGATTGCCCAGTGAAATTGTTTTACCAGTGGATGTATATTATGAAGAAATATATAATTATTATGATCTTTGACATGAACCTAACCATAGCCCTAACAGTTTATGGGTAAGGTTGGACTTTATCCCAATGTGACTAGCTTGGAGGCATTGAAGCATGGCTACAACCAAGATGAAACAGGATTTGGAGCCAATGCAATTTTGTTCTTTGTTTTTTTTTTTTCCTGAATGTCATTGTTAGAGTAAATGGTTTAATGTTGTCATTATTGTGATTATTGCTGTATATATGAAACTGTAAGACCCTTAGTTTAATTGTAGAGAACAAAGAGATTCCTTTGCCACACCACATGCCTGGAGCAAGGTTGTAAACTTTAGAGACTGTTGTTTCATGTAAGATAAGAGAGATGTTTTAGTTCCTGACTTACATCTGTGTTAAACCAAGTTGCCGGGGGTTTTATGACATGATCATTTGAGATTTCCACACGCACAGAGACACATATGCATACAGACACAGAGACACGCACGCCACAGACACACCCACACACACACACAGGCTTTGTTAAGACTACGACCATGTGGGAGTGGTTTACAATGGAGGTGTTGCCAATTCTTGTGTGTCAATAAAAAGGTGCTTGCAGGGGGGCGGAGTCGGGGGGAGACAGTTCAGGCCGGGCCAGAAGGCAGACCTTTGTGGATCTCCCCTTGCTCCCTCCTCTCTCCATGCATGTAAAATAATCATCTCTGGGTGTCTTGCTTTGGTTTCCGGGATAGCTTCTGAACCAACGCAGGTTTTGCTAAGAAACAAACCTAACAGTCATTTACACTTATGCACTGAGACTTCAGCCTCTTTGGATTCATTGGGTGGGATTGTGGACAATGTCCCAACAGGGGATTCCATTGGTCAACTGGGAGATTTCAACACTTATGTGGGCAATGTGAATGAGATGTGGAGTGATGCTACTGGAAGGAACAGCCTGCAAGATCTGAACCCAGGTGTTGTTCTGTTATTGGAATCAATGGAGTCCATAAACATCATATTTGACCAAAAGCGCATGTTATACTTGGACACTTTAGGTCGCCTGTTGATTTTTTAATTGTATCATCAGATCTGTGGTCATGTGAACACTTGGTTTAAGAGTGAACTGTTGTGAGCTGTTAACTGATCACCACACACCACACCTCTGGCAGAACTTTGCAGCACCGAGGCTGCAAGATGGTTGGTGGTAATTCCCACCATGACACCGGAAGTGAAGAGAGCCTTTGTCACTTATTCTAAGTGTAGCCAAATGGCTTCCAAGAACTTCAAGGCATAGCCAAGTAGCTGTAGGTCTCCACTTTGCTGGCCTCAAGATATCAGCTCTTTTTCGAGATTTTGTGGGTTTGTTGGCTTTGTTAGGTATGAAAACACTGTCCCTGTTCAGGTATGAGTTGCTGGCCTAAGTAGACCCTGAGAAGTGTCTCTGGGTCTTGTTCATATGTCAGAAGAAAGCGGTGCAGTAGTTTTGCACACAAACCTTCTAACAGTTTATTTTTTTGGAAGGTTTGCATCCTGTTACATCCGGCATAAAACTAACACAGATTTTCAACATGGTGGTAGAGCTGCTGTGCTGCTTCAGGGTCTAGACGACTTATTATAATTGATGTTACAATGAACTCTGCTATCTACTAGAAAATATTGAATCAAGAATGTGTTCCCTGAAGGTCAGACATTTGGGTTACACACCAGGGCAATGATCTGAAACACAGTAAGCAAGTCCACCACCTTTGCTTGGGGTGGCTGTAGCCCAGGTGGTAGAGCAGACCACCCACTAATGGGAAGGTTTGTGGTATGATCTTTGTCTGCTCCGGTCTGCATGCCCAATATCCTTGGGCAGGATACTAACCCCAAGTTGCTGTCTGATGCATCCATCAGAGTATGAAAGTGTGTGAATGGTAGATAGAAGCACTTACATAGAAAAAAAGTGCTTGTGTGAATGAGGCAAGTTATATAAAGCACTTTGAATGCTCAGTTAGAATAGAAATGCGCCATATAAGAATTTTCACACTTTTTCACAGTACTGTGTGTAACTCAAAAAAATTTTTTTATAGTAACATTTTTGTTACTATAGAATTTTAGGCACAGATTAACCTGCTATATTTTGGGACAAGAAAAAAGTAATGTGAAAAAAAAAATCGAAATCTCTTACTCTCTGTTCTCTTGGTGACAGCAAGCTGTGAGTAGAGTTGAGCGCCCTTAGTATTTTCATCTCGCACATCATGCTTTTAATTATGGGACATATTGAGCAGCGTGTCCAATGCACAATGGCTCTGCTGGAATATTCATGTCCAAAGTTAGAGGAAAGTGGAAAGGGGAGGGAAGTGAGATGTAATTGTAATTAGTGAAGGACCTGGTGCTGCCAATTCTCAAAGGAGCATCTGAGTCACCTGCTTCATGTGTGCGCCTGTGCATCTGTCCTCCTGGCTTACCATACTGGGACACACCGGGGAGTGTGAGGAGCTCTCTTGGCTTAACTAGGAGGTGTACCTGTCTGTCTGCTTGCTCCAGGGCTGAAGTGGCTAGTTAGCATATGCGCCGCCATGCATGCGTGTTTACCCTATATGTGTGTGCACGCGTGTGTGTGCATGCACACGCACGTACGCAGGCCTCATCTCAAGTCTCACCGGAGACTTGTTGTCTAAGATTAATGAAGGTCACCAGAATCCTCCAAAGTATTCCGATAATTAAGGCTTTGTTTATCAAAAACAAGTTATATTAAGAGCAAAAAGATTCATGGTAATTATTCATAATCTTAACAATTCAAGTGTAGCCACCTCATTTGTGCCTTTAATTCTTCTTGTTAATGTTTTGCATAAATCTGCATAATTACTTGAGATGCCTGTTGTATTTTTGACAGCTACTCAGTTCGTGTGCACTAAAGGGTATCGAATGTGCTGCGTGCTGCATACTTAAAAAGTGCTTGTATGACTGGAGCGCCAAAGCATTTGTGAGCCATGAAGCCCCAGCAACATGGGGTAGTAATGCAGGTGGTGGATAGGATGTTTTCTCTCAAACGGCGTAAATGATTTCTTCTGCTTATGGCAGTTAGAATGAAGGCTTTTACGAGCAGGGTGTCCCTCGATTCATGCCGCAACATGGGACATCCGCGGGTAAATCCTCAGTCTAAACAGAGAGGCCGCACACAGGTGCTGTTGTGAGTTTGCTTTTATTTTCAAGATCAAGCCCCTTCCATAATCTTGACATAATTTAGTGTGTGTGTGTGTGTGTGCGCAGCCTGAGCCTGTGTGTATATGGCTTGGCATGTCTGAGGCGAGCCCCGTATAATCGCTGCATAACTCTGATGCAATAATCACATGTAAATGACCACGGCATGGAAATGTGCTCTCTTGGTTTACATAATCTTGTAATGACCTCTTGTAACACACTGTCTGTGATATTGGCCCTAATAGAATGTTCTTGCTCTGTTTTTTTTTAACCCAACTTATTTTTTTGTAGCTCCAGCCTGGAATTACACAGAGCGCAAGCCTGGCCTATTAGCACCATGACATGAGTGATTTAATTTACCCTCTCTCTCTCTCTCTCTCTCTGTCTCTCTCTCTCTCTCTCCTCCTATTTAGCATGCAACAGGCGTGGGCAGTAATGCCTGTGTGATTGGGCTGTGCTGGGTGATGATTTTAATAAACACACACCCGCAGAGGTGGCCACAGGTCAACTGTGTTTGGATTCATCAGGTGCACAGGTAGGAATAGAGTTGTGAATGATTCAAGAGCCTTCCCAGTCACCAGGTTCACTTCAACAAGCGGTCAGCGAAGAAAACACTCACTGGTGTTTGTGTGCACAAAATGTGCATATTTGCATGTTAATTGTAGGCTAAAGCATCTGTGCATACACTGTGAGTGTGTGTGCACTGTCCACTGTGTTACACTTGTCTGCATGCCCACCTTTCCGTGCAGTTCTCGTTCTCCTGCTCAGAGAAACATGTGGCTCTGATGTTAATTGAAATTTGTCTAATGAAGTAAAAGTTAGGAAGGAAAGAGAGGGAGAGACTTTGGAGGCGAGATAGGGAGACAAAGAGAGGGCAAGGAAGAGAAGTTAAAAAAAAAAAAACAAAGCTTCAACTTTCTTTAATTATGTTTACCCAACAGGCTTTGCTTCCTCATTTAAATAGCATAAACATCTGGCCGTGGTGCGCCACTAGCATGGCGGCAGTAGTCAAGCAAATCTTGTGGAAAATAATGAAATTAGATCCCTGGTGCTGTGACAGTGGAAGGGCAGAAGACATCCGCTCCATGTTAATAAAATTGCCATGAATGAGTGAATACAATTAGGAAATTGTCAGTGGCGGCAGTGAACTTTTGTAACTCACCAATGTTTGCATCATTCGATTAAGGCAGCAATTTGGACTTGTTTATTTGTGGCTGTTGTGGCTTTTATTAATTGTGACCTGGCAATGATTGGCCTGCGATTAAACCAGTCACATATGATGTGGCTGAGGGTAAGGGATGGATTGGTGGGCACGCTGATGGAGGACTGATTTTCTCTTTTGTTTATCTGATGCAGCTTGTGTGTGTGTGTGTGTGTGTGTGTGTGTGTGTGTGTGTGTGTGTGTGTGTGTGTGTGTGTGTGTGTGTGTGTGTGTGTGTGTGTGTGTGTGTGTGCGCCTTTGTGTGATTTTATTTATTTATTTTTTTCTCACT
>VURO01030018.1:0-11684 GCA_015108175.1 Pelvicachromis taeniatus | reverse complement strand
CTGTTTAAAACAGAACAGGTTACTTTCTGCATCAAATATCACCATGATTTTTATGTCAAGCTGCTAAAGCCCCAAGATCTATGGAATGCCAGTAACAATCTGAAGCCCATTGATTAAAAAGAATTTGCTATATCAGCAATGACGAGTGGGCATTTTAGGAGCAGATGCTGATTTAGTTTATGCTAATTTCCATACACAGACTGGCACGCCAATCCTTGATAAAAATTGATAAGGAATTGAATTGATAAGTGATACTGGTAATCGAAACAATTTAGCTGAATTCCTATCCCTAATTATGTTAGCATGTTTTTTATTGATTGAAGAGAACATACCATACATCTTCCTTTAGTAGCCGGGGTGCTCATTAAAAAAATTAGCGGCCGGCATTTAAAAGAGACCGGCGGTTGTTGGAGACCGGCTCTTATTCCCTTCTCAGATGGAATTGTTACGGAAGTGAGAGGGAAAGAGGACCCAGGCGCACTTTTTAGACTGAGGTGAAAAGACTTACAGTTTACTTACAGTGCTCCAAAACGTATTCCAACAGTTCACAAATAATGCAGTTCCCAATTGTGCTCCTCCTTTGCTCTCGAGTGTCTCCTTGTCTGTGGTAGCCCAGTGCACGAGTGGTGCTCCCTGAAACGCCTGAATCTCCAGAAGAGGAAGTAAAAGACAAGAAAATAAAAAACAGTTAGCAGGTTCGCTAGCCGACAGTTCCAGTTCAGTGTAATAATCCCACTTCCATGGTCGCTGCATCCAGCTTAAATGCCGCTGGTCGTAGATGACGGCTGATTGGAAACAGCTGGCCGAGTGATGAGACTGACGACAGTGCGGAGGGACTTCCGGGTCGAAAGTTGCCCGGCCACTATTGGAGACCGGAATCTATTTGTTGTGACATGTTTTTCAAACCGGCGTTTATTAGAAACCGGCACTTAAAAGAGACACGCTAATGGAATTTATACGGTAATCACTTTGCTAGCATGTAATCTCCTTGCTCTTATTTTAAGACCAGGCTGATCTGTAGAAAAACTCAAGCGTCTTGTCCTGAGTCTAGACCAATAGCACTCCGTGTTTTGAAATAGAGCTCTGAGCAGAGCTGTAGGGCCACTTTAACAACTGCATGGGTGAAGAACTGGTTCATGTGCAGCTACCTACACTACACTTCTACCCTACACTGAGGTTTACTGAGGCTGCCAAACGGGGCAAGGCCTGCAATAGCTATTGCAGATGAAGACCATGTCACTGGGCTCTTTTAACTCGCTCACAGGCCTTAGTATATGGATCTGCTGTGTTCTGAAAAATGTCAAGTAGAACTTTTCAAATGCTTCTGCTTTTGACAGTAGATTGGGTTAAACTACAATATGCTGACAAAATACAAGACGTTTGCAGGCACACACGACAGTGTGCATGTTGTTGCTGCATGTCTGCGGCTCACAGACAGCTCTGGCTCAGCGCTCCTCGTGAACCAAGCATCAGGATTACTTGTAAAGTAAATCAGTGGTATGATAACACTACCACCCTGAATGTGGCTTTGCCAAAATGAAAAAATAGATGGCAGAGTTTAACGTATTAATTACTGTCTAAGCAAATAATACGTATTGACTTTTAAATTTTTTTAATTATTTAATTTTTTATTTATATAGCGCCAAATCACAACAACAGTCGCCTCAAGGCGCTTTACATTGTAAGGTAAACCCTAAATCATATATGTAATTCAATTACTATTATTAACTTATAAATACAGTTAAAGTTTTAAAGAAATGGCTTCACATCAATAAATTATCATGAAGTTATTGCATAAAGTTTGCAACAGGCAAATAATACAAAGTCAGTTATTTGAAGTAGTGTGTAAGAAAATTGATTTTACCGTACATTATACTAGAAAGATCATACAATGATGGTAAAACAAACATGTCTAAAACTATAGCAATATTACATATTATCAATGATATCTTAAACTCTAAAACCACTACACATAATGTGTTGTTACCAAATATCTGTAGGGAGGTTTGAAGAAACGCGTACAAACAACACCATGCAGTCCGGTTTCTATACTAACGAAGAATTCTAAGGGAATATGAACAGTGAATATAAACAGCCAATGAACTATGCATTAAACTACACAGTATCACTTATCGGTCATGTAGTTGATCGTAAGATTGCAATGTGCAAAGCACAAACTACCCACCCAAACAATATTCAGAGGTTGTTTGAAATGACAATTACAGTGTGAGCACAGAGGACAGACAAATGTGGAAAAAAATGTGTATATCTGTGGGAGAAGCGTGAAGAGGTGGATTACTTTTAGTGAGAAATGACAAATATTTTTATGACACGTACAATTTTATCATTTGTTTATTTTTCTGTCTTAATTTTTCTTTGTGATGGTGCAATCTAGTCCTAAAAATCTAGTTTCCAATTAGTTAAAAAAAAACAAACAATTGGTGCAATATGCTAAAGTTTCACCCCACAGTTTAAATCATGTATATTTCTTATAATTAAAATGCAAAATAAATGACTTTAAAAAATTGCATAAAACATTTCATTTTGGTAAAACATTTTTTGAGTGTTTCAATAGCACGTTGCTTTTACAGCTTTACCTGCAAATGTTTTAATAAGTGTTTCAAGAATTGTTAGTATTGCAATGGCAATAAAACTAAATGAAGCAAGAGAAGCAAGTCCTACAGCAGGACATACTTCACACAAAATGATTTGAGTAATGGCAATTATTGTTTTCCAGTAGAGCTTCACTGTATGTCTAGCAATTTCACTGTGCAGCTTATTTTATGTTTTTTACTGACTCGTGAAAGTATTCGTGAAAGAGTGTTTGGCCTCTTTATTAATTTGTTTAAGAAAGTGTGGGTGTCGCTCTTTGTGTGGGTCCATTTGTGTGTGCTACCACCAGAAATACAATATTTCTGTAGGAAACACTGCATTTGGCTAAAATCTCTCCTGTGTTGACAGTAGAAAAAAAGAAAAAGAAAAAAAAAACCTTTCCTCTGGGACATTTGATGGTTTCTGTCTGAACTGTTGTTTGGACAAATTGAGGATGTGCCCCATGACAATTTACTATTAGAAATATTTCTGCAGCCCTAAATTGGAATCATACAGTCCGTTAGGATAATCGGTACTTTCTGGATAAAAGAGAAGAAAGGCAGACGAGTCTCACAACAATTGCTCTGCACTGGACACAGGTAGGATTAGATTCAAGATGTGTTCCACTTTTTTGTCAAACGCAGAACTCACAGTCAGGCAAGAATAAAAAAAAAATCAAACTTTAGGTAGGAAATAAAAGTCCACCATCATAGTCCATAATGTTCTAATAGACGCCTGAAACACACAGGGATGGAAAACAGAAAAGAAACACAGACATCGACAATGACTGAAGTGGAGAGTGACTCTTTATATACACTATAAATATATATATATACCCTAGAGGTAATTAAATACAATGGACACACCAGGATTAAAAAAAAAACAGCTGAAACAAATTAAGAAAATGAAAAAGGAAATAAAATTAAACACAAGACAGAAAAGACCAACTGCTACCAAAATAAAACAGGAAGTAAGCCACGGCTACACAGGGGAGCAAGATTAACTTGACAGAAGGAACACTGAAGGAAAAGAAAAAGCCACTTATTTATAAAGCACTTTACAATACCCAGCAAAGGACCAAAGTGCTGCACAGAAAATAAGTTATAAAACAGAAAAGTAAATAAATAAAACACATAATACATAAAAATTAATACAGCCCTATATTAAAAAACAAAATAAACCAGCACAGAATCGACTGAAAGCAACTAAAATAAAAAAACTAAAAATAAAACCAACATCTCACATGGTGTCAAAGGCCAGGGTGAAGAGATGGGTTTTCAGGAGTAATTTAAAAGCAGGCAGAGAAGAGGCCTGTCTAATCTCCAAAGGCAGATTATTCCACAGTTTTGAAGCTGCTACAGCAAACGCACGACCTCCTCTAAAGTTTACGCTCAGTCCTGGGTACATGTCTTAAAGCAGACTTAAAGCAGAAAGGCAAAAAGGGAAAGAACTCATAAATCATACTGAAAACAAAAAAACAATGAACTCATAAAAAAACTTCAAAATGTGGGTCCGAGACCCAGGGACCCTGACAGAGACTCTGAAATAGATAAATATTCTTGTTAAAGTGGACACTTCAAGGTGGAAAATTCTCCAATCCACAAGCTATATGTATGTTCTTTATATAGTATATCTGTAGACGCTGCAGTGCTTTGGAATAAATCCCTTCAAATGCTCTTAGTCTTTATCATCTTCACTCCACAGGTCTGCCGTTCACCATTCTGAGTTCCCTTTTGCAAATTTGAAGTGGCGTGTCCCTACCCTCCTTGCTCTCTGCTTTCTGGAGAGAAGACTGTGTTTACTTTACAGCTTCACGCAGGCAAGGGAAAGGATTACATTTGTGGAAATGAGTTGTCATTTCAGGAGGTAATAATGGATTTGGGCCTGAGAGCTCAACAAACACAACATGGGGAGAGCGGGGAGGATGAAACATGGGAGCCGAGGTAGAGAATGCGTGTGTACATTGTGGATTTGTGTGCGCAGGAAAGATGCCCCATACACACACACTCACACACACATGTGCACATACTATTTGGCTGGACATCTGTACAAATGAGAGAGTACTGGTGGATTCTGCTGAGGTGCCTAGCTGGTTGGGGGGGGGGGGGGGAAAAGGAGGGGGGGGGGGTGGGGGGGGGGGGGGGCGCGCGGGGGGGGGGGGGGGGGGGGGGACTCCCCTCCCACCACAAGATTCCTCCAATCTTCAAAGCTTCAGTCCAGTTAGAAGTAATGGTTTCCATCCAAGTTGCCAGATTGGGTTCATCCTGTCATCACCGTTGTATTTACTGACAACCATGTTTTATCTTTTGTCTTGGCTGGCCACGGGACTGGCTTCGTAATATTTTACGCTGACTTGAAATGTCTCTTTTGTCTTTGGCTGGACTTTTGGAAGTTCCATCCTTGCCTGCCAAAGGAAACAGACCTTCTTCATTTTACCCTCCTGACTGTAACTGTGACCTCTGGACTGCACAGTCGTACGCCAGTCACATTAAGCCCATGAGCTTCACATAGGCCATCTTATTCCATCTTAAAACACAACACGCAGCCAGGCATAATATGTGTGTCAACTGCAATATCTTCTGATCTGCTGGTGAAAGGCCAAAAACTAAAATGGATCCATAAGTTATTCTTTAGATTGTCTGAGAAGGACTAAAGTAGATCTTCACAGGTTTATAATAAGTGAGCCACTGGATCTAATTTGTGGTGGTTACATAATATCAGACTGAGGCCTTATTATGTCTAATTAGGAAACGTATTCAAATAAACCCGCTGATGGTGGTATCAAATTTCCTGCACTTATTAGCGTAGTATTATGCTTTCTATCTACAGATAGCTGTGTTTTTTTGTGCTACGATAGTAATTAAAGATATTTGAATGTTGTGCAAAGACCAGTGCTGGACGGGTTAGTCAAAAAAAGTAGTGCATTATACATTACCTGTACTTCTCTTAAAAGTAATGCAGTATGTTACTTAATTATTCACCTGAAAAAGTAATTTGTTTCAGTACTTGTTATATTACTTTATTGTTACTCAGACTGGCGGCCTGTCCAGGGTGTACCCTGCCTCTCGCCCCAAGACAGCTGGGATAGGCTCCAGTGCCCCCCGCGACTCTAATAAGGATAAGGGGAAGCGAATGGATGGATGGATGAATGTTGCTCAGTAAAATGACATGAAATGCATTTTCTTATAATTACCAGATAACAAAAAAAGTCCCACACACCTATACTAACGAGGACACACATATGAGCTTTCTTTTAGTGTTTACGTACGAATGCAAAGGCCTAATAAAAAGAAAAAATTCAACAAAAAAAAAACCCAGCACAAAGAGATTTCAAAGCAATCACCATGACGACGCTATGGTAGAAACAGAAAGTCATCACTGCGTTTGATGCTGTTGAAGTTGAGGGTCTGGTTGCTGGGTTGGGGTCTGCGTGCACTCAACTTCTTTACTCTGGATTCTTAGCTAGCTTTGTGTTAGCATGCTAACCGTGTGGATGACTGCAACGAATCAGCGCTTTGTTTCTGTCCCAGACTCAGTCATTGTAACAACATAACTGTAACTGTGGTGTAATGACTTTAATACAGTAATGCTTTCCATTACTTTGTTACTGAAAAATGTAATGTGATTACAGTATCACACTGACTAAGACATAGTAGCTGTTCTTTAGTTATTTATGCTGTGTGGGAATTTTAGAAATGGATGACAGTACCTGCTGTAATGTGTGTTCACATGTTCTTGTTTACATTAAGTGTGTTTTTATAATAATAACAATACCCTTATAATATCGTCTACATTTTATACTCTTCGTTTTATACAATTATTTCTTCACAAGGGCAAACCTGGCTGAACAATAATGTTATTATTTCTCCTACAGGTGTTGCTGGAAGTCTGAGCATCCGGGGGAAGATTGTTGCCCAGGGATAAGGCTTTGCTGACTGGCTTCTAGAGAACGTAGTTTGTGGTCCTCCAGGTACACACAAAGTATGTAGGCAAATATGTTAATTCCATTTGCATGACAGGCGCTGACAAGCATGAATACATACCTAATCCTTTAAACTTTCTTTAAAGCCCCCAGAGTGTACTCGAGAGGGAGTCCAGCTTAGATGGCTGTATTACAATTTAACATATAGTTTTTTTTTGTTTTTTTGCAGTCATTTGAAACAGGTTAGATGACATTTGAAAAAAAAAATCCATCAAAACAACCTCATGAGTAAACTGTGGGTCATTACATTAGGGTTCCCTGTTTAACTTTTTTAATAAGCTTTGTTTGCACTTTATATTTGATGATGGAACCATATGCCTGAGCTATTGCATATATATATATATAGAGATATATATATAGATATATATACCTTATGTGTGCAATGATGATTCCAGGGTATGTAGAGGCGAGGGCAAAAGGATTTAGTTAAATAAGCTGCACATACTAGTGAAGGCATTTCGTCATATGGAGCTATAAAGCTGTGGAATCACAGGTCCTTTTCCTATTAATGATACATATGGTTAGAAAAGCCAGGGGACTTATAGTTACTGCACATTTCATAGAAAATATCATTAGCCTGAGTCTCTTATATGGTAATTTCCTAGAGGTGAGATGATGAGGTAGTGATATACATTTGTGTATGTGAATGAGGCTGTGTGCTTGTGGAGTGTGTGTAAGCATTTGCATCTGTGTGGAGAATGAATTTGTGTACAAGTACCTACTTGTACCATTTTTGTGTGTTTGCGTGCTTGTACGAATACAAGTGTATCTGCATGTGTGTGTGCGGGTGTGTGTGTGTCGTAAGACAGATGGGTAATGGCCCCTGTGCTGAAAGCGGGGCCCTGCGTAACGTGCAGCCCTGATTGCAGACCTGATTACCTGCCATATGCTAGCTGAAGGGTTGAGGGCCGGACCAAATGAGAACAGTATGCAAACGTTAAAGCAGCGTTTTTATAGCGCAGTCATTATACCCCTGCTCTGGCAAATGAAAACGAGCGTGGCGGGGAGGGAAAATAATGAAGTCGTAAAAAAATGGACGGGTCATGGTGCGTGGTCGCTGAGGCAGCCACCACCTCCCAGCTGTAATCCCATTGGCTAGAGGGGAAGAGTCCCCTACTAAGATGATGGTAAAGCATTGGTTAGATCGCAGGGTGGCCCTGTTTGATTGAAAAGCTTCCAGGGAAGATGGCAGTTAAAGATCACCTTAGTTTTGGGAATGAAAGCAAATATGTGTGTATGTGTGTGCATGTGTGTGTGTGTGTTTCTGCCTGTGTTTGATGTGATTATGTTCCTATTAGCCTTTGCATTCTCCATTATGCATGCAGTGTACGGTTCTAAACTGACCTTGTAAGATGATCATTGACTCTCCTTGGAAAACACTTGTTATCCCAGGATTAACACACACACCAATTACTACCTGCTTGCCACATGAGCTCAGCAAGGAAAAATCCTATCTGTGTTTCTCATAATGGACAAACCCCCCAGCTCTCTCTATACTCAAACTGATAAAACATCACGTATACAATGAAAGGTGTTTTACCCATACTTGGGTACCCATGTTTATTTGTTATGTCGGTCAAATGCCTTAATGATCCGTTTACAGCCTGGTTGTTTTCCTTAAAAATGCGATGCATCATTTACAGAACAGTTTTAAAATGTTCTTTGTATTTTTGAATAAAGCAATGCTTTATTGTATTTGATGCTCCTTGTTCATATTTTAATGTTTGCTCACATAACGTTTTGAAAAGTAAAACTAAGATAGAAATTACTTAAACCTGCATCTGTACTAATTAGCAGCTGCGAGTGACTCCTGTAGTTGCAAAAAGGGTTCCAGTCATAGATTTCTTAGAGAAAGTGACACCTGGTCTTCTTAATCTGTCACTTTAGTAAACACTTCTTTGGTCTGTTTATGATTTCAGTCACTAGTTTCCTACTTTATTCAATTCAATATGTTGTTAATTTTCTAACTAATGATCCTTGTTAGAGTAAAAAACAAAAATAAAGCTGGTTGTGCTTTAGGACAGGCCTACCTTCTAACATATAAGTGTCCCTTGGTCCCTCATTCTTCATTCTTCATCAACACTCAGATTTTCATCTCACAAATCAGTGGATGGCCAGCTCCACTGTTAATGCGTCATCTATGGATCAGATGAATCCATAATCACTGGCTCATGGAATTATTTTGTAGGGATTTTACGTTACGTTTTAAGTGCCTTGAGGCTGTTGTTGTGAATTGGCACTATATAAATAAAATGGCATTTGATTGAATTTTGAAAGCCAGAAGTGAAGAGACCGATCAGAGTCAGAGCACACCTCTAAGGCTCAACTATCAAAAGATTCCTCTTAATTCCTTCTTAAACCATTTCTTAACATAGGATAGATTAAAAACCAGGATAAAATATATGAAGCTATAAATATGTCAGTAGGTATATTATCTCAGATTGTACAGATCCATGCAAGATGTTTCTTCCTGCTCTTCATCATTATGTTAAGTTAGCCTAATCACATTATAGCCTTTACACTAACGATTTCCCTGTTTTATGTTTTTTAACAACCTTCATCTAGTCTCTGTTCTGTTTTGTTGTGTATTAATCTAGCATTAAAACATTTTGCAGTATCTGTGCGGTGTGGTGTACATATATATACATATATATGCCCTGTTTGAGGAAGAAAACAGTTTCCCATTTAATGAGTTGAGACTCCCACCTTACCTCCAACCTGTTACCAATATGTCTAAGGAATGACTCTTGTTACCAAGGGCTCCCCATCACTTTTCCCGTTTTCATCCATTTGAGAAAAGGAGAACTTGTGCATAATCCTGAAACCCATTGTGGCCTACTTAGTGGGAGAGGGAACATGCCTTTCCGACTGGTCGTGCCTTTGTATGTGGGTCAGCTTCATTCAAATTCTCTTTCATTCTGGCTCTGCTTCCGACACTGTGGCCCATCATTAGCTGTAATATAGGTCACCCCAGGCTTTGTGAGGCTCCAGCCCCATTTACATTCTTGATTCTGCTGTAGCAGTCGTGGAGCGACTGTAGGTAAGGAGGTGGGAAGCTAAGGGAGGAAGGTGGCATCAGAATTAAAGGGGAAGCTTTTATCACTTTTGATGAAAGGATGGGGTCAGCCTCAATACATGCTTAAAAGGATCAGGGTGTTTCCCCAGTGGTGGGAAGATGAAGCTCTTAAGATATACGGTAGGCACCTTCCCTTTTCTTCAGGGCGAAAGAGAAAGAACAGATGAGGAACTCACTTAAACCTGCATCGGGACTTGCTGTTCTATGATGTATTGAGGGAGATAGCTATACAAGACAGACATAATTAGATTCAATTATATTTAATGAAATACAAAACAACTAAGAATGAAGACCTGTAGTTGTGCCTCTGTTTGCAATTCATACAGTTTTCTAAAGGCAATGGCCACTCGACTTTTACATTCAGTTCAGCTCAGTAGCCTTTAGTTGAGTTTTTAATGGCACAATGTGAATGTGTACTTGCCCTACACGCCCCCACACGTAAACACAAACGTATTCAACAGCATTCGGAGAAAACCAAGCAGAGGGCTTTGACAATGACCTGCGAATGAATGAAGTTATTCTGGTGTTGGTTTTCTCCTTCATGCTACGACTCAACAATATGAATGACACAGTTGAAGTGCTGGCTGTTATGTGTAAGACTGATTTGTCACGTCACGATGTGTAATGTGTGACTTTTTTATCGCTGAATCAAAGGCAAGTTGAAAAAACTAAACAAAGCACAACAAAAAGCACTTTTCTTTGTTAAGTTGGGGGTATAATGTGGTTTACATATTGATTAATAATGAGTTTAACCTTATTTGTGCTTTGTTTGAAAGTATGGGGGTGTATTATAAACCTGTACTTGTGTTGCAAACACTTATCTGAACTTTAGTTTTTCAGTTTTTCTCAAAGTTTACAACAAGGTGGGCAGCCTTGTGTAGACTTTTTAACCTCTTAATATTCATGAAGTCATTAGTTACCTTTTTACAATTAGGGTTAAGTTTATATCTACACCCCCCCCCCTTCCCCACACACACACACCACCACCACCACCACACACACACACACACCCCTACCACCCTGTATGGAGCTGAATCTCTATATGACACAGGTTTGGGGAGGTCAGTCAATTTTTAGGTTAGCATTACATATATACACCAGCTTGTTTTTAAGTTCTAGCTTCAGACTTAAAGGTCATGGGGAAAAAAATGCATCAAGGTTGTAACTTGAAATCACAGCTCCAAAGGCCTCTCCACTACAGCGGCAGATCCAGCCTGTGTGTTTAGTATGCAAAGGAAATAGAGCCTATTGACAATTTTTTTCCTCCTTGGCAAATTACATGTTTCCAGCTTAATTGTTATTGGAGATGTTATCACTAAGCGGATGCAGCCCTTGCTTCTGAACCTGCTAAAGCCTGACAGTGGTGTGAAGGGGGAATAGGAGGGGAGTTATGCAAAATACTGCCTATGTATAATTAATGCGCCCACCCCCTCCCTCCCCCTTTCTCCCCCTACATATATTATCACACACTATCCTCTTTAGGATGGACAGCTGGCGCCAGGGTGTCTTTTTGACCTCTAAGGGCTGCAGTGTTAAACTGAGATACTGAAGGTGAAGTGGGAATGGGAATTGGTAAAGGGCAGACACTGTAGGGAAGAAAAGTGTGCTCACAGATGCACAGAAGTACAGGCGCACTAAGAAAACAGGGAGATATTTTACAATTTAGGATTTTTTTTTGAAGGAAATAGAAAAATCAGCGATTGTCCGGCAATTGCACTGATTTTTTTTTTCCCATTTGGTGGCCAATTGCAAGTTGCTGCGGTGACCAACTGGTCATCCAGGTGTTGACTGTCCAAACCCTGAACCTCTAGGTGACCACTTTTGATTGCACTGCACCGGTCACCTGTCTCCAACACACTCATCTTTGACTGACTACAATTACTTTCAGACAGATTGGAAACGTTTTGGAAATAATTTCTGTCTAATTTATAGACGCAACTAATTTGCCAACATGTTGCTTTCAGTCTAAGTACAACTCGTCTCCAGTGCTACTGGTTGCAATGGGAGACTCGCCTCAGCTGGTTGGATTCTGGT
>VURO01030014.1:0-13349 GCA_015108175.1 Pelvicachromis taeniatus | reverse complement strand
CGTCTAGCCTTCAGATATGCATCACCAGCTGTTTCGAGTTGAATAAACTCAGCCGTCTGCTGTTTGCTATCTAAAATATAACAGGACACTGGTGTAAATTCTCTACAATCTCACACTTCTGTTTAATCAGTTTTCTTTATGACGTTTATTCAGCTGAGTGAAAACAAACCGATTTAGTCAGGACATGATATACTTGCAAACGTGCCACGAACGTTTTCGGAGATGTCGGTTACCTATCAGCTCGATCGCGAACCCCGGGGGGTTGAAAACGATGTACGGGGAGTCCGCTATTTTCGCCGGCTCTAGTGGACCTTGACGACCCGCTCAGCGATCGAGCTGGTGGGTAACAGACGCGTCCGAAAACGTTCGGGGCACGTTTGCAAGTATGTGATGTCTTGATAACCCGAGCAGATATTTGAAGTTTAGACAGCTACATTCTCGCCTGAAAATATGTAAAAAGTTTATTTTGTGAACAGTAATAAGAGTACTATTAAAACGAAGCAGCTGCCGCCATTGTTGGAAACTGGAATTTGCTATGAATTCTGGGAATGAAGGATACCCCGACCTGTGACGTAACCGGTCTACAAATGCAGCCTCCGAAGGATGCAGCGCTTTTGAACTTTTGCGAGATCCCGCAAAAGTTTTGCGAGATCCCGCAAAAGTTTTGCGAGATCTCGCAAAAGTTCATCTTAATTTTTTTTTTTCTCCCATGTCCCTTGCGGGGCTCCGTAGTTTCCCTACATCTGCTCTGACTGTGAGAGACAAACATGCAGATGAAGGATAAACATTTATACACAGAGGAGGGGGGATAAAGGAGAGATTAGCTCTAAACAGGAGGCTCAAACTGAAAGTCAGTCAGTGCCAACATGCATCGTTTCACAACATCAGGAACTCTCAGGAGGTTCTGAGAAAGGGCTGAACTGCATTCTGTCATGATAACACAGAACCAGGATGTGTGATGAATGCTTCCTGGTATTTCTTAACAATACACACAGTCAGACACTCCTTCTGCCAGTCAACACTCTGGGCTTATAAAAACAATTAAAGAGCTTTTCTAACAAGTCCAGGCATAAATCCCGTGTCCTGTTCATAAGAGCAGCGTCAGTGCTTAAATGTGACCTGCAGAGGGCCCCAAAGCTCCAGCTGGTTCAATTGTAATGCGGTCCAGTTTTAAGGATTTTTATCTGCATATTAAACAGAGAAAAACCTGCAGCCAAGCTTCTGTAAAGACACGCACGATGATCTTTATGTCATTAAAATGTCGAGTAAAACACCAGAATAAATGCTGGAAACGTTGCACTGATAAACAAACTGCTGGTGGGTGTGGCCTTCTCTCTCTCTCTCTCTCTCTCTCTCTCTCTCTCTCTCACTTTCATTTCTTGTAAAGAAAAACTTACTGCGTAACTTTCTTTTTCCCTCTCTTGGAGTTTTAATTCACAATAGCTGACAATAACCAGTGAAATCCCTCGACTCCCAAACAGCTTCGGTTACCCTGACTTCACAGAGCGTGCACAGATAACATGACAGCACGCACGCCTGACATTCAGATCCGGCCACAGTACAGAGCCTGTCCTAATCACAGGTCAGTGGTGCTGAGTCTGCTCTGTCTCAGAGTAGCTGCTGTTAAAGCACTGATGTGACTAAACGTCCTGCAACAGCAGATTTCCCCTTTATTGATTACACAAACTTTGACTTCCCCCGTTCTGCTGAACGACGGGAACAAATAGTTTCAAACTGACAGTGTGATAAACTCCCCTCCTCTATCTCCCGCTCATTGTGTTTCCTGAATTTGAAGGAAAACATGACGAGGTGAAGGAATGATGTCAAATTACTGCCTCCCTTCATAAACGATGCTCCAGTGTTCAGTCTGCTAATAGAGGTCATACTGCATGTTTCTCTCCTATTTAAAGACTCAAAGCAGCTCTGATTACAACTAATCGACTGACATCGGTGTTGTATTTGCACCTCGTGGTTGCAGCTTGTGAAGGAGAAAGTCTCAGAGACGCAGACAACAGCAGACTCTCTGATACGTGAGACTGCTGGGAGTAACGGCCGCCCGTCCCTGAATCTGATTCTAAGGTTACTTTCTGCTCAAAGGCTGTTTTTCCTGCCAACCGTCACCAAGTGCTCGCTGTGCTATTGTAGGGTTGTCTACCGTACAGCGTAAAGCACCGTGAGGTGACAGTTCATAAATAACTGAGAGATCTGGGATAACCTTTAGACACACCTCAAAGCAGTTTACCTGCTGTGAAGGACATCACATCACCTGAGACCATAAACAGGCTCCTGAGCCTCCAGCCGTCTGTGGACTGAAGAGTCAGTGTTTTGTACACACACACACACACACAGTCAAGGTTAAACTCCACTTTGTCCTTCTGAGATATCAACACACACTCACATTATACCAAGCCACACCTTATGCTCCTAATTACACACTGTTTAATATTCTAACGTTGTTCTAAATGAAATCTGGACGTGTTCGGTGTCTTGTGTCACCAGCTTGTCCTGCTGGGCTGAGCAGAGAGACGAGTGACGCACGAGCTGAGACTCGGGATGGAGGCGTCCACTGTGCACCGTTGTAGACGACTCCACGAAGTGCAACCCGCAACCCTACAACACAGTCCAACACAAGCTCCACATTAGTAATCATCAGCAATGCAAAACAAGTGCAACCTCAACTCTCTCTATGGAATATTTTAGTTTTTCCCCTAAAGCGCACAGAGAGGATTTCCTCACAGCAGGAGTCTGTTGTTTATAACATGACCCTGACCCTGCAGGGCTGCAGTCATGTGTGGGCGACTGGGCTACTGTTTACATCTCGTCTCCTTTCCCGCGCTGCACAACTCATTTCAGTTGGCCTCAGCCTGGTCCAATCATTTCATAGCCCTCACGGCCAATCAGCCTCCGCTCTGTGCACTTCAAACGCCAACAGTCACTCCTCCATCATAACAGCACCCCTAAACACTATCACACAACCGTCCATAAACACTCTTCACGTCAGCCATGTCCGCACAGACCCGAGGGCGGCATGACATGTTGGCGGATGAAATGCGACACTTTTGATGCGAGTCAGCCTAACCAAAGCCTCTCTGAGTGTGTGGGACGAGTGTCTCCATTATGTGCGTTTCACTATGTTTGACCTGAATAACATATTTCCTTTAAGGAAGCAAAAACAAAAGACGTTAACATGTGGTGAGGGCAGGCTGAGCTTGTACGGAGACTAATACAACACAACAGTGAAACATAGTAAAACTGTGTTTCTCTGACTCAGTTTAATGAACTTTACAAATTGTAGCTGTTTAAAGCTACAAGCTAAAGCTAAAGAAACACGTTGTGTGTGTGTGTGGGGCACGAAGCAGCTTCCTGATTGAGGCTGCGGTGTGTAAGCTCGAAACTACTGTGCAACAGCTTCAACCACAAACACTGTGCATGTGTGTGCATGTGTGTGCGTGCATGTGTGTGCATGTGTGTGCATGTGTGTGCATGTGTGCATGTGTGTGTTTGCCTCCATGTTGTCATCTCTGCTGTCTCTGAGGGACGGACCCTGCGCAGCCATGTAGAGACAAACACGTTTCAGTTGTGATTCTTACGCAGTGAAAACGGATTTCACCGTCTGTAGTTTCCAACGAAATGACTGACGTTCGCCTCAGACTCGTTGTTTAAAACAGACTTTTTCCCCACAGCAACATTTATAATTCATCCTTCTGAGTCACAGCGTGACTAACCATACCAAACAGCCCCAGACAGCAGGCACACGTCGGCATACCTGCCCCACATTAAGACCTTTACAGCTCTGGAAATGTGGTGGGTCTAAAAGGAGTGCTGTGGGGGCCACACAGCGTACGTCTGACCTATAAGACACGAAGCTGTGGCAGCTTTATGTCCATATTTGACATTGAAATCCATCTTATCAAGTTACTGAGTCCCACAAATATCACAGTGTCACATGACCTCCAGCTTTAACGTCCTCTGATCCAGCCCCATGATCTCTGCTGTGACTGCCACGACAGCTCAGGCACATGTCTGCTTTGGGGTTTTTTGGGGGCATTTTGTTCTTTTCTTTAAAGCACATTTCAGTCTTTCATCAGCAGTTTTACTCCGACTACATGATGATTTAAGGAGGAACTGTCTGCTTCTTGTAAAACACCCAGAGTTAGACGTTCTGTACGCCCTTAAAGATTTGAATCATAAACTTGTTTAAAGTAGAAAAAGATTCGGCAGATATTTTTGAACCAGCTCGGCTGGTTTTCTGTTCACAGTAAAAGCCACTTCCTCTTTTGCACTGTGCAGCAGTGAGTGGGGGAGGTGACGCTGATCTGCGTGGCCATTTTAAGCTCTGTTTACAGCCACAGGCTCATCCCGAGCTGTGCAGTTTCTATGTTGCATACGGGAGTTAAAGCAGGTCAATGATCAGCTTTAGTGTTATTAGCCTCTGCATAAAGAAACGCCAAACGACTCTGTTGAATTATTGAGTGTTGCAGCTGCTCTGCAAGCTGAAGCTGAGCTCAGGTGCTGTGTTTGTGCCTCTGGAAGTGGAACAGGTAAAACTAGACCTGCATGAACACGCAGCACTGTTCAAATACACGGCAACAGAACAGAAAACACGCATGAACCCACTTCAAATTGAGAAACGCATCACAGTATAATACAGACACAGAACAATGGTTTTCACAGTTTGTCTTTTGTGAGTAACGTAATAAAAACATAAAACATTAAACTTAATACTGTAAAATAGTTTCATGGCGTCAGGAATAGGCACCAAATTAAAATTGTGCAACAGCTAAAAATAAAAAGCAGGTTTAAACATGCAAAATATTTTAAGCACGTGAGCTACGCCTTTAAGAGGGAGGCTGCTCTGATGCAGGAGGTGCTGAGCTGATAAATGTGCAGACTAAACCATAAAGCCAACAGTCACACACGGTTAATGTGTAACAGCTGGAGGTCAGAGTAGAAGCAGCTCAAAGGTCAGCAGTGTGTTTACACGTCAGGCTTGGTTTGAACTTCTTCCTCCCTCAAGCTGAACTCCAGACGACAACATGAACCCGTTTGTCTGGACTCACAGGCTCATTATTAGCTGTGGGTGAATTTAAGTTTAATCCAAAGTCTTTTTGTTACATGCTGTAGTTAAAGAAAGCTCATTTATTACCAGCATTTATTGAGTATAATCAGTTTGTGTTCAATGAAAAACTGATAAGCAGCTTTTATGAGACGCTTTTATGACTCAAACGTGCGTTGGAGGGGAAAAATGACGGGCCTTGTAATCTTCAGTGCTGCAGCTTCTCTCTGTGTAGGAGCTGAGATCAGGCGGTTCCCAGTAACATTAGACCTGCATGAACATGATCACAGGCCTTTTTTTTTTGTTTTGTTTTGTTCATATTCACCACTAAAGGAGAGAATCGGAGCACGGAAAAAAACTGAATCAAACAAACAAAAAACACTGTAAACTGATAACGTTCAGTTTATTTTACTGCATTAAAATGCAGAGTGCAAATAAAATATTACAGCTACAGCAGCTGTTTATACAAGTATTAGCTACAAACCAAGATTTTGTTTACAAAAGCTGATACTGGATACAAATGCAGGAGAATACATACTATGTTTAAGTAGCTTATGAGGAGACCTGCTGCTGTTTCAAACATGACATTCATATTAAACAGAGCATCATTTCATTACCAAACCAATTGATTCATTGATATTACATTGTAGAACTTTTAGTTTTTGTTATTTTTTTGTTCTTGCATTTTTTTTTCTGTTTTATATTTATTTGCCCCAAACAGAGATTTTATTGGTCCGTTACCAATAAAATGTGTGTGTTGTTTCGAGCTGTTGTTGCTTTTATTCTGTATTATGTTTGACCTTTTTCACATTTTTCTAATTTTACAGTTTACTGTTTCATTGCAAGTACAATATTTAACAGGATTGGCCAGATGTTGCCAATGTCACCTCTTTCAGTCACTCATACCTAGAAAACCCTGGGTTAACCAAACAACTACGAGAAGAAAAGCTTCTGGTGACCACCACTGTAAGGAAAGATGAGTATGAGCCTGAGTATGTTGAACTTCTTCATAGTACAGGGCCCAGATTCCACATGCTGAATGTCAGCACTCAGAGCAGCAGCAGGAAGCTCACTGTGAAGGTTAAACAAGCTCTGAAAATTTTCAGACAGGCTGCTGTTCAGGTGGAGGCTGGTATGAATCCTGATTCAGCGGTTGTTTACGTTTTCTGTAGATCAGAAAACCACCAACAGCAGAAACAATAAGCACAGTGAAAACTAACAGACCAACTGCAAGTCCAACAGATCCAATCTTCTCTCCTCCTTCCTCCTGTCCTCCATCCTCTGTGGCTCCTCCTGGCTGACCTGCAGGTGAGAAACAGGTGTGAGGTGTCAGCTGTCAGGTAGGTGATGATGAAGAACAGAACAGAATCCATTTCCTCTTCAAACTGCTGTAAGACATTATCTACTGCACTCTGATCACATCACTCAGACCAGCTGCTTTCTACAAAGTCTCATCAACAACATCTTTAGAAACAAACATCAACAACCAGGAAGCAGCTTCACCTCTGATCACACACACACTCAGCTCTGCTCACTCACCTGGAGGAGCAACAACATTCAGGGTGACGACTTTGATTTTTTCCACAGCTCTCTTGCTCCGTTTTCTCTCCTGCGTGAGGATACTACACTCGTATGTTCCTTTGTCATCAATCGTCACCTTCCTCAGAACCAGGGACACGTCTCCATCCTTCATCTGTTTGTCCTGCAGACCCACCCGGTCTTTAAAAGACGGCTGCTGGTCTTCTGGAAAAAAGTGACCATCTCGGAGCAAAAGCACATATTCTGGCTCCAGGTCGGGTCTGCTCCACTCCACACCTGCGAGGATGTTTTTGTCTGAAACTCGACATGGCAGAATGACGTCTTGTCCAAGCTCAGCTCTGATGGTTTCTGGGTCTGAAAGAGGAAACAACACAGAGCAGAGAGGTTAAAGCAGTCAGAGTATAACGCTTCACTTCCACAGCAGCCAATCAGAACAAGGTACTTTAAAGCGGATGACCACAGAGAGCATGACAGACATACTTGATGATGACCTGCACTGATGTGTGTTCCCAGACTTTAACCTGTACATTAAAATCATAATAATGCCTTCTGTGCTATGGTTTAAGACTGAACCATGAAAACACACACACACTTGTTCTATTGACTTCTTCCCTTTTGACAGGAATATCTACAGCCAGTGAGTTTGCTCCCTTGTATACAGCCAACTACCACGATATTCTGATTGGCCATTCTGTATCACTGTATTACTTTAGTAGTATCTATTATTGTAGGGTCTTTACTTTACAATATAGAGAAACCTTGAAAAACCCCAATAAATAAAACTAAAGTGAAATTATAAACAAGGTGAACACGAAGGAAACTAGCCTAGAAAGCTTACAAGTCAACCAAACACATCACAGTTGTTGATAGTTTGACATAATAAGTCATTTCACAGAAAAGCATTATCAAGATGTGGCGATTTTCACATGGGCCAACAGGTGTCGCTGTTGACAAGGCAGGAAACAAATGCGTCAGCGTTTCCGTGTTTCACGAAGCCTCGCTTTCCGCGTCAATAAGCGAGACGGTTTTTAAAGTAGACACATTTATATCACACGGATCTCACAGACACTTTGTACTCTCGCATTAACTTTTTCATGTAAAAGTTTAAATGATAAACTAAAAGACTCAATACACACTACAATAAATAGCAACACGTTGAAGTCACATCAAATATATTAAATCGTTACACAATCGTTTTTCACACATTCACGTTGATCTACAAATAAAACGCTCACCTTGAGCGGCAGACGCCAGTTCGTGCAGATACAGAAGAATTAGGAGGGGCAGCATCTTCGCTGTCTTTTCATTACGTACAAGTCCAGTTGCTTAGCAGCAAACAACTGAAGTTTAATATTAAACTTTTAATATTTCGCGCTTAATATTAAACTTCAGTTGTTTGCCGTAGAATAGCTAACAGAGCTGTGCTGTTTACTTTCTTTGTCCTTTCCACAGTAAGGGAGGGGAGGTTACGCCGAGTTGCTCGACCCGTTCCTGTAAACCACGTGACTTCAGATAAAGTAATCCCGAATACATCCTGAAGTAAGAAAACGTGATGTTTTCACGTACATATATATATATATATATATACATATACGTATCAAACGTAAATATATATGTTTTTTAGGATAATATATTCCCAGATAAAAACCACTTGGTGAGATAATAATATGTATGTACTCCTACATAACAGGAAACAGTGTTGCGATGGGGCACGATGTGCTGTGGTGAGTCGTCGTCAATAATGGGTGTGTATAGTCTGAGAATATGTCACAGTTAAAATTGTTTAACCAAGTTTAACCTGTTAAAACATTAAAAACCACGAAGCTGTATCGGGGCAGCATACTGTGCTTTCACGTTGCATTACACAGTTTGACTGAAACAACAGCACAGACCCGGACATATTTGAGCTCTCTGATTGGCTCGTCTTAGATTTATTGACCAATAGCTGTTCTCCTACAGCAGCGCACACTGTTGTTAGGTGAGTCCTGCAGCTGAACGTGTGCTGAGTGTCTTCAAATCCAATCACGTTCGTTTGTGATATACAAACAGGGAAAATTCATGGATAACACTCTTTAAGTGTAAACTGTTAGAGCAGTTAGTCATGGTGGTGTGCAGGTGACAACACTATCGGTCAGGTTAATGTGTAAGAATATTGATATAGTCTAAGGAGCTTGGAAAGAAAAACGACTGGACTTCATTAAGACGTTTCACCCATAAATCCTGCTCATGTGTGCGTCCTGTCAAAAATAACAAAGCAGAGTGTTGTGGGTACAAAGTTCAAACTAAGGTGTATTTGTATTATGTAGAGGGTTGTAGGGTTGTTTTGTATGGCACTTTGCTGCTCTCTAGTGACACACAAAAGTTGTGTTTCCCTCATGAACATCAGTAACAAATACAGGTTAGTAGACACAACATTATTCTTTAGTCTTTCTGTATTCTTTTATATAAAAAAACTGAAGCGTCTTCTCAGATGGGAGTTAAAGAACTTAAAGAAGTCCAGTCGCTTTTCTTTCCAAGCTCCTTAGAATATATAAATATTCTTCAACAATGTACACATTAACCTGGCCGACCATATAGTCATTAGCATACCACACTGACTAACCAGTCTAACCATTTACACTTTAGGCATGATATCCATAAATATTTCCAGCTATCGATTATAAATCACAAACGAATAGGTGTGGATTTAAAGACACTCACTGTGCACTGCTGTAGGAGGACAGGTTGGTCAATAAATCAAAGAAGAGTCAATCAGACTAATCAACACTAAGCCAATAAAATCAACCATTAATAAATATCGGTGTGATCTGTGCAGTTGTTACAGTCAAACTGTGTAATGTAACAAAGCACAGTGTGCTGCTCTCAGACAGCTTCAGTTTTAAACAATTGACGGGTTAAAGTTCTTTAATCAGTTGTGTTGTTTGACATATTCTACTCAGCTGAGTGTTGTTACAGACACACACACCCATTAATGACAGTGATAGCCTGTTCCAGCATGGATGCACACCAGTGCACAAAGAAAGGTCCACAAAGACATGGGCGAATGACTTTGGAGTGGGAAGTTTGACTGGCCTGCACAGAGTCCTGGCCTCCACTCATTAGAACACCTTTGGGATGAATTAGAGCGGCGACTGCAAACCTTACAAATAGAAAAATGAAGGAAATTTCCTATAAACATACTCCTTTGTGGAAAGAGTTCCTGGAAGAGATGAATCTGCTATAGCTGTAAAGAGTGGACCGACATCATATTAAACCCTATGAATTAAGAATAGGATTTCACTAAAGTTCACGTGTGTGAGGGCACATGAGACAATACTTTTGGCAACATAGTGTAGCTTTGTATGACAGTACAGAATGTAAAGGCAATTTGCAATTACCTGATGTAGCCATAAGGTGGCATCCAATGACACCAGTGGATAGCAGTCATAGCTTGGCAGTGATTGGCACAGGAATGGCAGACGCATAGTTATATTGCAGGCCATGGTATCAAAAAGAGAAGCTGACAGTAACACAAGACTGCTTGTTGTGTAGTTTTTCAACACATGAAAACATCATTGTGGATCTGAGTGGATATTGTCTTCCTCCAGTGTTATAAATATAGAAAATTAAGGAAGAAGTCTTTCAAAAATGTTGGACATGCTAGGGATGTCATGTTGGATACTTAGGTGTGGTTCAAACAAACCAATGTCAGGTGACCATGGCTACCTGAGGTTTGGGTGTGTTTTGACTCGTGGCTTGCCAACTGCTTTGATCGGCAAACTCCCAGAAAGTTCAAGAGTCACTTTTTCTATGTCCAAGTGTTTTCTGTCTCACATTTGCACACATTCAAACTCCAGTGACTGGAACGGGAGTACCTCGGGATTCAGTATGTTGCCCAAGTTGTTCTAATTAATTAATTCCAAAATCAATTTATGAATGACATATTTAATTAACTAATTGTGGGAATCGTAGCCCTCAATACTTCTGTGTTGTTTGACATATGAAAATGTGACAATAGCAAAAGTGGCCATTGGGTGTCGCTGTTCAGACGGTTTTGAAACCTCGACTTACAAATAGAATAAGTAGTTTGGTTCGGGAGACAGAGGCATCTCTCCCATCCTTTGTTAAGTAAATGACAGAGCAATCACTATTTATTCCCACCTGGCGCACCTGACAGAGGAAAAGAGAAAAATGAGAGAAGGAGGTGAGAGAGAGAGAGAGGAAGAGAGGAAGAGAGAGAGGAAGCAAACACAGGGGAGGGCTTACATATATGTAGGGGAAGAGGGCGGGCTTTACTTCGTATCATTTAAAAATAAGACAAAAGAATCTAATTACAGAGAAGGGAAATGAAGAAGACAACCATGAAAGGTAAGTGAAAAAATATTCATCTTTGTACTCTGATTGTATGCTTTGGTTGGTAACTGAGGGTTGGGTTTGAGGTGATGACCGTGAACACAGTCTAACCTTTGATTTAGAAGTTGTGGCTTCATTATGTGTGTCCCATGTTTCAAACATAGCAAAGGAAGAAGGTATAAAATGAACATTAACGGCATCAAATATAAGTTAAAACTGTACACAAACAGTGGAGCATGAACGATATCTGAAGAGAAGAATTTGAGTGTTAGAGTGGTGTATGAAATGTGATGATTATTAGTTAATTGTTTTAATTCTGTTGATCTGCTGGACCATGTTGTTTCAGAGCGAAGAACTGAAGCCAAACCTGAAAATGTTCAACTTACATTTAGTTTTGGGTTCAGTTTTAGTGACACAGAGGCGCAAAATGTCCTAAAAATTACTTTGAAAGTTCTGATTGTCAATTTTTGTGTGTTCATGTTTTAAAAGATTCAAAGCAAAAATAACTTTAAGATATGAATAATGTAAAAATGTTAGTGAATTATTCTTAAGTCAACCAAATGCATTTACATTCACAGTCGTAATATAACAAAGAAAAACTCTTATGAGTTTTATTTCTTTTAAAGTTTTGGCCCTACATAACACCATAGTGAAGTTTATTTAAAAAAAACAACAACATTAATGGGTTTAACAAAAAATATTGTGTTAGCTTTTTAAGAATTACAGCAATATTTATACACAGTCTCTCATTTTCAGTGGATTGAAAATAATTGGTCAGTTCCTGTGTTATTCAATGATAAATTAAGCAGATAAGGAGTGATGGAGGTGGAATCTTCTGGCTCCACCTCCATCACTCCTTCAGCCTACCAGTATTTCTCTATTACTCTCATCTTCTGCTTTCTTGGTATCATGGTATTATTTGCTTTATCAACAATTAATCAGGATTTTAACCCTTACAGCTCGTCTGACTGTGAATCCCAGCAACTCTCAGTTCTTTAAAGGAGACTTTGTGTCTCTGAGCTGTGAGGAGGACGACAGCTCTGCTGGATGGACTCTGAGGAGAAACACAAGCAGAAAGCAGAGGACTCAGTGTGGAGATGAGTGGGGAAAACCAGCTGATTCTTCCTGTAACATCAATAACATGTACCCATGGGACAGTGGAGTTTACTGGTGTGAGTCCAGAGAGGGTCCCATCAGTAACATGGTTAACCTCACAGTCACTGGTAAGCTGAGTGTGTGGAGTTAGTGTTGATGAAGCTGTGTGTAAATGGATGAAATGCTGTAGTTTGTCTCTGTGTTGAGGTGGATCAGTGATCCTGCAGAGTCCTGTCCTCCCTGTGATGGAGGGAGATGACGTCACTCTGCTCTGTCAAACAAAGACCACTCCCTCCAACCTCACAGCTGCTTTCTATAAAGATGGCTCCCTCATTGGGAACAAGACTACAGGTCACATGACCATCCAGCATGTTTCCAGGTCTGATGAAGGCCTCTACAAGTGTGACATCAGCGGTCATGGAGAGTCTCCATCCAGCTGGATCACTGTCACAGGTGACACACTCACCTGTCTGTGTTTCTGCAGGTTTCAACATTCACAATGTGACGACAACTTAATGACTGTGTTTGCTTTATTGTAGAGAAACCCACCACCACACCTCCACCTACAGCCACACCTCCATCTACATCCACACCTCCACCTACATCACTCTCTCCTGCTGTTCTCTCTGTGTTGGCTGTTGGATCATTCTGTGTTGTCGCTCTACTGCTGTTACTGGTCGTACTGGTTAGGCGACTTGTTCACAGAAAACCTGAAGGTGAGGAGATGTCAGCGTTTTCCTCCTTCCAGCTTTGTTCTTTTAGACTTTTTAATCTACGAAAATATTTGTTTTACATGTTTATGTTTTAAAAACATCTTCTATTGTTGTCCTTTGCCATAAATAAAGTTCTCACTAAGACAGAAAATTAATTTGTATTGCTGTTCATTTTGGTTCATTTCATCAGAACTTGAAGAAGATGACATCACGGATGACGTCACATACAGTCACATCAAAATCTCAAATCGTCAACAACAGCCAACGAGGCAGACTAGGGGTAATGTTTTTGTGCTGTGTGTGCGTTTGTTCATGTTGTATCTCCCCGAGTCAGTTACAATGTTGATATTAAACAATAATCAAAGGGAGGAGAAAACTTGGTTTGATGGTTAAAGTAAAATTTAGCTCATGTAGCACTTTCAAGAGAAATATCACAAAGTGCTTCAGAGAAAAAATACTAAAACATCCATCCATCCATCTTCCTCCGCTTATCCGGGGCCGGGTCGCGGGGGCAGCAGCCCAAGCAGAGAAGCCCAGACCTCCCTCTCCCCAGCCACCTCCTCCAGCTCATCCGGGGGAACACCAAGGCGTTCCCAGGCCAGCCCAGAGATATA
>VURO01030008.1:16098-32569 GCA_015108175.1 Pelvicachromis taeniatus | reverse complement strand
GGGGGGGAAGAAAGGAAAAAAAAAAGAAGAGGGGGGGGGGGGGGGGAGAGGGAGGGGGGGGGGGGGGGGGGGGTGCATGTTAGAAAGCTAAGATTGCACTTTAAGCTTTTTTATGGCAAGAAAATAATAAATACTTGAATATAAATGAAGAAAATGATACACACTTAAGCTTGATACTCCAAGCACAACTCATAATGTAATCGTAGAAATGTGGGGATATTTCAAACTGAGCAGACTTTTTGGACTTGTGTGTTTTTAAAAGCAGCTCATGAATGACTACACTGTGAATTATTGTGTACAGCTATGAGCTAAATTATTTGTTGAAATAAAATAAAACCACGAAAGAAATGGATCAAGAACAGAAGAGGGACCGCTCATGCATATGTGTCCCTGAAGGTTGTGTCAGAATTGAACATAAACAGCAGAAAAGCATGGATCTATCCCGCCTTCCTTGTCTCAGCAGTTCAGGATGGTGGTGGTGTAAATGCTTTGAGCCTATTTTGATCAGTTAAACGCCGCAGTTTACCCGTGTATTGTTGCTGACCATGTTCAGGCTTATATGGCCGCAGTGTACCCATCTTCTGATGGTTTCATTCAGTATGATAATGCATAGTGTCACAAAGCTCAGATCATCTCAAACATGACAGCGTGTTATCTGAACTCAAACTGCCCCACTGTCACCAGATCTCAATCTAACAGAGCACCTTTGGAATGTGTTTGGAACAAGAGATTTGCATCATGGATGTGCAGCCGATAAACCTGTAGCTACTGTGTGCTGCTATCATGTCAGCATGGCGCAAAATCCTCTCAGAAAAGTTTCCGGCACCTTGTTGAATCCAAACCACAAATAATTAAGGCAATATTAGCATAAAAAAGGCATACCTAATAAAGTTTCTGGTGAGTGCATATTACACAGTCAACAAGTCAAATTTTAGTTTTTTTTTGTGAAGAAAACCAATATGAAGCATTAATAATGTCATAATTAAGGTTTTAATAACAGCATATGGTGTTTCATACATACGTGTACATCGTCTTCCACCAGCAGTATGAAAGAACGGTATGAAAGAACGTGTTCAGCCGGGTAGCGATACAATAATAAGAGCTATTTGAATCTATTATTCATTCACACCTTCTGCTGGTGTTGTCACACAAAGACACAGCTGTTTGCCTGCCACAGTTCTCACTGTCATGTCAGCACGTGGATCTGACAAATTTTCCCTGCAGCTCTGAAAGAGATTTTGTTTCAGTGCGCTGTACAAAGTGAGCAGCAGGGAAAGGTCAGCACGGCTGGAGATAAGTTAGAGATAAAAATGGAGTACCAATGATTATCTTTCTGTTCTTGACTTTGTATGTATAGGCTACTACTTGGTTAAAAGTAAAACAAACTTCAAGTTCATACGTTGTATTAACTTCCTGCTTTGTAAATTGGTGCACCCTTCAGGCTGGTAAAAAAAAAGAAACAATCAAAAGGAAGATAAACAGGCCATTCATGACGCCCCTGCATTCTAGTATAGCAGTACACTGGCATAGACACTAGATGGAAGCAGTACACAGGTTAGCGTCATGAGGGATGGTTCTGCTGCAAAGTTCATATGTGAACCTAAAACCCTTTTTATCACATTGAAAGACACTACAGGTCTACGACACACTGCGATAAACAAACGCACAAGCTGTTGTAATATTAAGCAAAAATAAGGAAGGGGCTGTCATTGTCATGGCCTAAGATACAGATCTTTGTTATCAGTGTGTTGCACCGGTTTGTAGCACTGGACCTCTGTAATAACCTTTTATGATTTAAATGGGAAACCCCAGGAGTTGCACGACCTTTGAAAAGTACCCATATGAATTTAAGATATTATCAGTGACATCTGAAAGAGATGATTTTTCACAGAGTTCGCCGTTTGTTCTTAGTGATTTTCTCCTTTGTTTAAAATAAACAGATGTGATAACGTCAACAGCTTTGTGTGATGAATGATGTCCTCTGTAAGGTGTGTAAGAGAGAAATCTACACAGCACCTACTGTTACCCTTAGCAGACTAGATGATCAATAATCTTCTCTATATTCCCTGCTGTAGGATAGAGTTCTCAGCATGTGAGGGATAATTGATTAGATAAACAGCACCCTCCTGTAAACAGGTTTGGGTGGGCCTGCTTTTTTGTTTCTTGTTTGGACAGCTTCCCTTTGTTACATATTGCAGATACGCCAGCAGACAACACTAAATGTTTCGGCTATACAGCACTTTCTGTTGAATTATTTTGCCTCTCAACAAGAGAGTCAACAAACTGCTTCACTTTTTCAATACACATTGATATATTGTTATTTTATTATCAACAAGTCTACATTTTACTTTGATTCATTAGCGAATCAAATGCTAGATAAATGGTTTTCCCATCAGTCTCGGCTGCACCATGTTTAGCTTTTCCATGTTGCGCATTTCTGCAAACTGATGTTAGCTTTTGTCTTGACTCTTTTTTTGTCCTTTAACATCGGTCCATATGCAGTTTGCAGCTATTTGCAAAATGCAATTCAGACTACAACTTGCGATTATTTTAGTTTCAGTGCATTTCATTACCCCAATTAAATTTTGGAAAGTAATATTATAAGACTGTTTGATGCAAAGTGAAGACGTCATCACAGGATCTTCAGGTAAGTGTTGATCTTAAGGTGCAAAGTGTCAAAGTCTGCCTTTGAATAACTTCACAAATGTGTCTTCCACGGTGTTCATAAAGAACATTAGATCAAAACCACAGTACAGGTGTTTAAAATGATTTGCACTTGACAGAGAAATCATTCATTCCAGCTGAGATGTAGAGTAGTGAAAATGCTACAGTTTGCAGTGCTGCTTCAAGCATTTGGTAATGATTGATTCAACAGTGAGATCTGCATCATATCAGTCATAACACAATTCCATCTGTCAAGCAACCCGACCGTGAGCTTTTCAACTGGATAATAAAAGCCAGTAAATAAAAAAAATAAAAAAATTCACCAATTCATACAAACTCTTCTTTCTGTACCTTAGTACTTTGTATCTAACATCCACACTAAGATGAATGCATCACAGAGAAACTCAGGGTTCAGTATCTTGCCCAATTTTCGCATGCAGACTGAAGCAACCAGTGATCAAACCATAAACCTGCCAATTAGTAGAAGACTACAGCTAAAAGCCTAATGACATTAAACACAAATACAGAACTTACAATCTGACAGAGCCACATACAGACACGTCTGTACCTAATTTACTGTATAAAGTTTAATGTAAGCTATTATTGTGCTCTTCGTGTTGCGGCAGTAAAGTAAAGAAAGGTTTAGGTGGAGTATTTTATTATGTTGACGTCACCATTTGAACTTCATGTTTCTTCATAAAACATAAAGGTCTAGCTGTTAAAACAAAGATTAAACGAAAGCAATCTGTTGTCTTTAACAACAAAACAATCTTCGCCTTTCTTCCAATAACATTTCTGCTGGAAGAAGTCAAGGTGAAGGTCAGGGTTTCTCCAAAGGATGTAAAAACAAACAAAAAAAGCGCCAAATGTTAGAGGAGCATTTTCCTCTCAGCTCCAAGCACATATTCCCCTCTAGAGTCTGCAGTGTTGATGGACAAAAAAAGGGGGTTTGCTCCATGATGTCTTTTCCATCCTGGGCAGCCGTGTGACGGCAGCTGAAGCCCAACAGACAGGAAATGCAATTAGAAGTCACGGTAAAAACGGGGACATTAGCATGCACAGACAAAAGAGTCACAGTCCTGAAGCCCCAGGTGAGGAAGGAGGTCGTAATCGTAACCACCCTTAAAATTTCCTGCCTTATAGGAAGTAGAGGGAGGTGGTCCTTCAGACTGTGGCACAAATGTCTCATATTTTTGTAAGTAATGACCAAAGTTCTTAGGGTCAAGATCCCAAGTCAACAGCCAGCAGTGAGTGTGTGACTTATCTAGTCTTAACCTGACCATGTGCTGGATTGGCTTTTACCCAGACGTACACCGGGTCTTAATAATGACCTGCTTAAACACCGTATATGTATCGTATTTGATACATAGTTACTTGTGACTTTTTGAAACTTCTACATCATCAGTGTGATTTTTCTGTCCCCTGAAAAACCTAAATAAATTGCACAATACATTGTAAAGCAATTTTAAAAAAATATGCTAGATGTAGCAAATATGATACAAATTAAAAGTTATATGTAGAGATTCAAATGTAATTATTTTTTAAAACAAATTTGTCACATGGTTCAATAAACCTTTCCTGGCAATTATTTCATTGTTTCAGGCTTATTAAGATTTACAAAAAACAAACAAACAAAAAAACAGAACATTTAAAGGAAATGAAGTGTGGATAGGCTGATAAATGAGCGCTGACACTTTATTTCAAACTGTGTCCAGTTTTGGCAAAGTGACAGAAAGCTTAAAAAAAAAAGTGAGACGCATTGGTTATGTAAGACTTTTTAGACACCGACTTTATTTAATCCCACTCTGGGGAAATTCACTCGTTACAGCAAATTTTTACAGTTTTAGACAACTTACATAAGATTTTGGCAGCTCCTGTTCCTGCCAACAAGTGCACAAGTTACATGTCTGGATAAAGCTGAACAACATATTCTTTGGACCTCTGCGTTGTAAGCAGACACAGCTCACCACAACTCTTAAACAATCTTAACCAGACCTAAACTTACAAACAGTAAAGCTTTTTTTTTTTTTCATTTTAGTTGTTAATAAAGCTTATTTTAATTTATAAATAAATGACATGCTACTTTGTTGTTGTTTGTGTCTCGTATGTAAGTGTATCTCGTAAATCCTATTGTTCTGCGTTAAAGTTCACTTTACGACATGTTAACATAATTCTAATACTTTGGCTTTAGTTCTGTTAAAAGGAATAAAGGGAATACAATCAACGTCAGGGTGTTTGTTCAAGCATTAAATCAAGATTACAGAATGTAAGGTGGGAAAGTTCAAACTGAGCCTGTAGCCCAGTCTGTTCAGAGTGTGCCCCACCTCTTGCCCTATGACAACCCTGAACTGGATGAGAAATTATAGAAAGTGCATAACAATTGTTGTTATTGACCACTGTGTCACTCAAACAATGCTCAGTGGTGAACTTTGCACATAGAATACACAAATGATGTACGGGGCAGGAAAATGAGATGACATGACAGGAAACAGACCAGAATCATCAAGATAATTTTCCAGTAAGTAGTTTTAAGACATCCTGTGCCCCATTGCATCCAATAAAGAGACTCCCAGTACTATCCAACCATTTGACCTTTAATACCCTCATTGGCGCTCCTGCAGTAAGCTTCACATCCTAAATGTGGAAAACACTACTGTTAAACAAAGGATATCCTATCCCTCTCGCCCAAGCCTGTGCTGTATTTAATTGGCACCAATACAAATACCCTTTTGATTCTTGAATTAACAGCATGTCCCATCCTTTCACAGTTCTTTGAACAGGATGTTTGTCTGTTCTCAAGATGTTTTTTCCCCACTGGACCATGTTGGCTCCACACTGAAGCTGTTGGGGTCCAAATAAAATGGACTTTTGCATGAAACTAATCCAAGACCAGTAGCTGTGTTTATATTTTTGTCTGTATTAAAGCTCTTGTATTAATATTCAAGCTGTGATCAGAGATAGAAGATAAAATCTGATTGCTATGTCTAAGGTTGTTTAGGGTGTGGTCAGACCACTCATCATGTAGCAATCGCACCGGCTTTTCCCACCTGTTTTTTTTTTCTTTCTTTTTTTCAATGAGAGGTATTTTAAGATCTTATTTAGATTATGGATATCCGTGTTCTCTGCCGTAAGGAGGTTACGCACTGTTTTTAAGTGCTTGTCAAAAGATTCCTACCATTTTTCTCTGCCTCCATACTAACAAGTTGGCAGGTAAACATAAACATGTTGGAAGGCCTAAACCGTGTTGCCAATAAGCTGTCACAGGAGGAGCTTGGGAGTCATCTGTAGACAATTAGTTACACAATAGGTGACGCACACAGAAACAAACAGTTCTTTCCGGATCTGAATGGGATAATATTTTAAATAGCTTTGTTTATAAAGAACAAGACAAGGAGACAGAGAAATGGAGACCAGAGGCAGAGTTTACATACTTAGGCTTAAACAAAACCTTTATTTTTATCTGTGTATTTACAGTGTAAAAATACTATATACTAAATACTACATGCCATTATTCATAGACGCATGACAAAGCTTCACATTTTAAATGTAAAAGTGCAGATTATTGGAATGAAGTTCATACATGCATACTGAAACATTACTTGTCGCTATACAGTACTTTTATGTATAGACAATATGAGAACTCAATATGAGAAGCCATGTGTAATAGATAACAATAGATTATAAAAATGATCCGGTTAACCCAGCATTCTGGAGAGGTCTTGTTTCTCCCTGAAGAAAGAAAGAAAGACTCAAATTTGGTATTATATATAAAGCGGAAGTGCATTAAACGTGCAACAATTAGTTAAAGGATAACTTTAGTGAAAATCTGTGTTATACACAAGGGTCTGCTAGAAAATTTTGATGTAACCTATTTAGAAATAACCTAACCTATGAACATATTTCCATGGCATATTGTGTTACCTAATACAAAAAGGTTTGTATGAAAAGGCAGATTAATCACGTTAGCAGAGGCCATGCTGATTAAAGAAGCAGCGCATTTGCTTATAAAATGCTCTACATTGGCCATTTTAGCGGAATTAAACCCACACAGGCTAATGCTTCATTCATGTACCTAAGCAACTGTTTTGCTTCTTTCATTTTATTTGGTGCACAAATAACCCACAAGTGTTTCTAGTCTGAGTGACTTACAGGTCTGGCAACTTGTAGTAAGAGCCAGACTGTGCAGGTTTGTGGCCACCGTACTTTAATCTATAATCTATAATCAAACCCAAAAGGCTGACATTCAACTAGTCAAAGTCGTTGCTTCTTTAATCACCACACTTTTCAGCATTAAGTAAAACATAAGTAATGGCTGATGTTGTTTTTAATACTTTTTAAATGATCCTGTACAAATAATGGTCATTTACAGCATTTAATGTCATATTTTATTGCCCTGTGCCTTTCTTTAAGATCCTGCACTTTTCTTACTGATGCCAACCTTTTGAACATTAGTATAATAGCAATACTAGTAAATATCCATTCTACAGTATTATTGTATAATAACAATACTAGTAAATACCCATTCTACAGTATTATTGTATAATAGCAATACTAGTAAATACCCATTCTACAGCATTATTTGGCCTGGTTGTGCTGTTGACCATGAACAGAAAATGATGCAATGCTTTTATAAGGTTCATAATAAATGGGTAATTTTAGCCTATTTCTACATGGTTGCTATGCAACATGATGATGTAATAATATACCATGTGTCATTCAGCTTTTGTGGATGCAGACGCAGATAGATAGGTGGAGAAATACTTAAATGAGGTCATTTTAGCCTGTTGCTAGGCGTTTGCTCAGCAACGTATAAGAACCTTCAGGGGCTCAAGATGAACTTGTGTGCCCAGCTTGGTTGCTCACCTCCTGATCATGTAGGAGGAATCAGCAATCAGCAACTTGCAATAACTTATAATCCTTAGTGAATAAATACAATACTCACTGTGGGCCAGGCGGGTTGATCAGGCGCTGTAGATTTTGTATGTGCTGAGCGACGTTGCCTATTTGTTAAACATAAGAAAATAGTGATTTATTATTACCTTGCCATGAGATATTAATTATACAGATCTAGCTGTTTGACAATAAGAATAATAAATAAGAGAAAAACAAATGTATTTATTTATGTTTAAAGGGGATACCTGTCATTCCATTGGGTTTTCCTGCACCAAATGGTGATCCAGCTCCAGTACTGGTACCACTTGATGTTCCTTTCCCTGGTACACTTGGAGTCTTACTTTGACCCTGGTTACTGCTCCCAAACCAAGAAAACCCAAAGGCATTTTTATTTGTTGATGATGATGAGGAGGAGGAGGAGGAGGAGGAGGAGGGGGAAGAGGAGGAAGAGGAGGAGGATGAGCCTAATCCAAAGCCAGAGCTTCTTGTGCTTGACGTTTGCTTATTCAACGAAAGTCCATTTGAGCTAAGGTTAGGAGTCAACACTGATGACCCAGAGGAAGACCCGATGGATGAAGAGCCTCTCCCACTCAGTAATGGGTTATTTGAGCCTATTCCACCTGAGCTAAGATTTGGACTTGACTCTGCTGATCCCAAGCTTGGGAAAGCTCCCCCTGTTAATGTGGATCCTGGTTTGTTGAGTCCTAACCCAGGAGAGCTGACTCTTGACCCAGTGGACAAGGGTGAATTTGAGGAGCTTGCTCCAGTTGCACCCAGTAGAGTTGATGCAGGCTTATTGAATGATGATCCAAGTGAGCTGGAACCTGGGCCTAACACCCCAACTGACCCTGTCTTACCCTGCTGACCGAAACCAGTAGAGCCTGAAGAGAGAGAACTAGATCCGACACCACCAAGTGGGCCCCAACGATTCTGAACTGGTGTGGCTGGCTGAAGGCCCAGAGCTCCAGTATATCCAAGCCCTGACTGAAAAATTTAAAAACAAAAGGTCAGTCTTCATTAGTGAATGACACAACAAAGCATGTGAATCAAGAGAAAATATCAAAACAATGAAATCATGTTCTGCTTTAAAAATCATGTTCTGCTAGGTTTGAAATGTCTCCTCAGACAATAGCAGACAGTTAACACAAGAGGCAGAAACATTTGCCTGGTTTCACCGCTCTGCCCTCTACTTTTTTTTACTGGCAGACAATACCCCGCTCCCCCCCTCATCTTTTGCACTTGCTGGAGTTGAGCCTGGATCATTTCCAACAACCAGTCATGCTGCTTTGATCTCATCCACCTTATATAATACCTCATTATCTCAAAGAGGTGAGACACAGGGTTTTTTCTATGTTAGCATTCCTGCACTTGCTCTGTACTGCAGAGGCTGTCATTAACAGCAGTGCTAACGTTTTTGCACAATCACAGATCAGCTAGTTGCATCAACACATGCAGATCATTTCATTTATCAATGGTTTTGTAGGAAAATTTACAACAAAATACACAGACAAATTGTACGGGATCACTTTTCATAACAGCACGAATCTCTGTGTGCAGCTGTCATTGAGTTCTTCTGAGTAAAGCTTTGGAAGGACTCAGTTTGAAAATAAAATTAGGCTTTCAATGACAAATATTTCTGAGTAATGTGGGGTTTTTTCTGAAACATCCCAGTGCTTATATAAAATCTGGATTAAGAACACAAAAGAGCTCAAAAAGCAGAGCTTGCGTAGCATATCGATCAGTCTTAGGTGCTCTTTCTTACCCTGGACTTGTTGAGTTGTTGGATTTGCTGCATAAGGCTCTCAATCTGTTTAGTTTTATAATTGACGGTGCTTTCTAAGACCTCTTTCTCTCCGCTTAGCTTCTTCTTTTCCTTCAGGAGTCTCTCCTGGTCCTGATCGTGCTTCTGCTGAAGTCTGTCTAGGTTCTGTTTGTGTTGCTCGACCATGCCTGTGCGCTGCTGGCTGCACGAGCGGTAGTCTTCAGAGAATCGCCAGTTTTCGGCCTTCAAGCGGATGTTCTCATTCTGGATGCCTGACACATGATTTCCCACTGTGTTCATGTAACGCTGGAGCTTGTCTTCTACCTCTCTGGATAGGTTTGTGCAGTTGGAGCGGATCTGTTCCAGGTGTTCCCTCTGGTTCGGACAGGTGAGCTGGAAGGCAATGTGTGCGGGGAAGAGCGACTCGATCTTGTGCATAAAAGCCCTGGAAACATTGTAAACCGAACCCAAAGACTGGGAAAACTCTTCTTTGGATGTTTTCTCGTAGATCTGCAGCTGCTTTTCTTTTGTGGTGATATCCCTCCTCAGCTTGATGGTCTCCAAGTTGAGATTGTCCCTTTCTTTGGCAATCTCCTCCATTTCCATCTTCATGGTTTGCACTGACTGGGTGAAGTTGGAATTCACAAGCTGAAACCTAGCTTTCAGTTGTTCAACCAGCAGCCCACAGTTACAAGAATTCAAAATGTGAGCTTTTTTTTTAATAGAAAAAAAAAAATACAAAGTAAGTTACAGCTGCATGAAATACATCAGCGTATTTATTTGTGGTCTTACACTGAAGAAATATCATACTTACATGTGGGGCATGGGGAAGATCGTAAGAGTCTGCATGAGATCAGGTCGGTATTGAACTGTTGCTGTTGACATGAGTGAAAAAACAAACAAAGAAACCAGAGTGTTAGGCATTTGTTCTAAAACCGAGTGAAAAAGCACATTTTTAAAACTTCAGGTTTACCAGGTGCAACAAATATTATGTCATTTGAGCTGAAGTGGTAGCACGATTTATATTCATTTTAATTCATCTCTGGCTTTGGTGGTGTAAAGTTCAGCTCTCTCCGCCGACTTCTCCTACAGCAGGAATGGACACATTCCCTTTGTGGACAATTTTATGTCTTGCGTAACTTATTGCAGCTTTTTAAACCAGGACCATCTTCAGCCTAACAACTGGGGTTCATATATTTTATCCACAAACATTTACCTAACCCTGCACTCAGCGTGGCCCATAAAAAAATCCCAATTGAATACAGGTACAACTATCAAAGGCTTTCACCTGTTAACATGTATAACCACCTTCGGTGAATGCTTCACTGCCATTACTAATCGGATGTCTTCAGATTTCTTCCATCTTAATGCTGGCAAATCCGAGGTTCTGGTGTTCGGACTTGACAGCTTCTCTAAGGAGGTCAGTCATTATGTCGGGCCTCCTCTCCAGCTAACTCACACCATTCGCCAAAATCTGAATTCTTTTAATCGCACGTGCCAATCTCACTGTATCCAGGCTTGCTTCCTTCGCTTAAGAAAGATCACAAAACCAAACTTTTACTGACACCCGATAATGTGAAACTCTTATTTCACTCTTTACTTTTCACCTGTCCGGATTATTGTAAATCAGTGCATGTGCATCTCTGTGTCCTCCTTAGCCTGTCTCCAACTGGTGCTAACAAAAAAAACTAACCAGTACTCAAATATTACACGTAATCTTGCTGCCATTCACTAAGAAATTCTGAATTAATTTTCAAATTTCATTATTATCACATAGTGCTCTGATTTAGCCATCAGAAGATAGGTACAGTGTGGTCATAAAGAGATGGACATGGTCAGTAATGCTTAGGTAACCTATGGCATTTAAACAATGCCCAATTGAGACATTGCCAGCCTCCTGACTCTACAGCAGACCAGCTGAGACCTTATTCCATCCACTGGACTCTCCAGTCATTGGTACGTCTAAAGGTGTTCATGCTTTTGGAAGTTGTAGCTCCTAAAGTCTGAAACAACCATCCTCAGCCTGGCTGATTATGTGCTTTGCTTTGTATGAATGATGAAAACTTGTTTTTATAGAATAACTTTTCCTTCTTCTCATTCCTCTGATGTGTGAGTGTGAGCGTGCATGCAGAAGTGACGTTTGAACCTCTACATTTATCTTTAATGTGCAGTTCATCCAAACTGTGAAGCACATTGTTTACTTTTGTAACTGTATTTTCAAAAGCATTAAACAAATGAAATAAATATTATTATTATTTTGTATCAACTTGGCTAAAGCATTGCAGGTGGATTGATTATATTTCCTGCGATCTGTAACTCTAAAAAGACGAACGCTTGGAACATCGATTCATTAATTAAATTAGATAACACATAATAAGGTATACATAGAAGAAAGATATGAGTATTGTAAAAAAAAAAAAAAAATCTCAGTCTCTCACCAGCTTAATTTCATAATCATGGAAATACAGGATCGAAATATTGGTTTGGTGACGCAGTGTTCTCAGGTCAAAGTCAATCCGAGCCTTCGCAGTCAGGGTGGCATTGAGGAAAGTGGTCAAGTTTGTCCTCTGCTTCTTGAGAGCCACGTTCTCCAAGGATAGTTGACTGAAGCGCTCCTCCAGGTCCTGGATGCGTTCTTTGCATGCTGAATCCTGCGTCTTACCATAGACAAGAAAGAGCACGAGGCTAACTATGATAAGAGACTGAATGAGCGAGGAGAAGAAGAAGACGATGCGCATGTAGTAGCCGCAACTCTTGCTGTTGGAGCGGTACTGCATCGTTTTTGTAGCCTGTGGGCTGTGCTTGGAGACCTGGGAATAGCCGCTGCTGTACATGAGTGCTGTAAAGCAGAGTGAAAAATCAAAACAAAAAACAAAGCAACACGAAGGGTTTATAGCAAGTCCGGGATTTGAGAATTACCAGGAGACAGAGGACAATGCTGAATTATTTTATACTGTCCAGATGGTTTCACACCCCATTTCTTGGAAAGTCTTCCAGTGAAGCCCAATACGCTGCAGATTCTGACCACACGTTTCCTCTTTGCAGCTCTGATTGCAGGAGAATAGAAACAATTGTGTACTGGATGTAAACTTGGGCAAGGATTTATAAACTCCTTTGGCCACACATTTCCTATAATGGGAATGGTCCTGTTTCCAGTCTCCTCCCTCCATTGGCCGTCCACACCTATGCAGAGTTTATCAAACACACAATGACCCCCCTGCATGCTTTATGAGCCACATGTTTTCTTGGGAAAAAAAAAAACAAATTCTGTTACTGTAATTGCTGGCTGCACCTCATTGCAATTGGTTGAGTCAGAATTTAAGACCTGCTGAAAATAGCCAAATACCCCATGTGCTCCAAGGACCTCACTGGACTGAATGTGTGCAGCTTCCCTGTAAATCTGCCAAATCCATCTTTCATGAGATCATAAACAGTGATTTCCATCACGCAACGTGACAAGGAGGACAATGGCTCCCGATGCTCTTCTAAGAGTCTTATTCTGTGGCTCTTTGATGCCCTGAGACTCAGTCCAGCACAATGACGTCAGCACACTTCCCTCTGTCATAACACAAACATGCACTACGGCACACACACAGGCGATTTAAAATGAAATGTAAGAGCCTTGCACTGAGAATCCCAACTATTTTTCCTGCCCGCCATTGTTGACATGTCAGGCTTCATCTTGACAGGAAGTGGCACATCGCAGAGGAACTACTGATGTCCAAAGCTGCCAAGAATCTACAGAAAAGACTCAACAAACACAGGATACAGATTACACAAATAATAAGGGTGATGTTTTAATTGAGGTTGAAGTGGTTTGTTTTTTATTTTACTTTCTAGATAGTGGGTCTGGTTTCCTTTTTTATTTTTATTTTTGGAATCATGATGATGCCGACCTTGCCGAACTGCAAGCGTCACACGCATTTGTCCAGTAAGCTGGGGTGAAGTCGGAGTACAGTGGTGACGGTGATGAGCCACTAAAACGTGGTTCGGCACCATTCATTGCCATTGAATATAGGCAAACCTCCTTACATGTGAATTCCAGGTTCCCTTGTGACATAAATAACAGGAAGGGCTCATAGGATCCAGTTTTGTGTGATTTGTTTGCTTCGGGTGTGTCTTTCACCTCAGGACAGCCATCACAAAGAGTGTAAATCCAATTTCACGTGTTTGAGCTGAGTTATACTTCTAAAATGACCATTAACAGTCAAAGAAAGCTGCTTTCACCTTCTTCCAGTTGTTTATGCAACATTACGATGAATCGCTGACTTTAAAATGTTTCATATTTAAAAGAAAGACACAAGGCTATCAATCTTCTCACGTCACACTCCACAAGGCAACAAATGAGGAAATTTCCCATAATGGCCAATTGTTTTCTTGTCCAAAATGAACCTACATTGTGACGCTCACACTGACTGATTCAACTCTGTAACAATTTAGAGTTTTGCTCCCGTTTTATCTCCAACTTCTGCACCCAAATTTCTTGTCGCAATTAGGCCAACAGGCCAGATTCTTTCATTTGTTCCAACAACGCAGCACAAACTCAGAGGAGATGAAGCTTTCGCAGTTACGGCTCCAAACTTGTGTAACACTTAGCCATTGCACGTCAGGCAGGCTCGTTCACTCGCTGTCTTTAAATCTCTTTTGAAAACACATTTTTACTTCCTGGCCTTCGACCCGGTGTGAGATTTTTACTTTTTAATGACTCGTTTGTTGTTTAACTTCTATCGCTCTTTCTTTGGTTCTGTATCTTTTACCCTTGGCCTGTGTTTGTCTTTTACATTTGCTGTAATTGTACAGCACTTTGGTCAGCCATGTTGTTATTTTAAAAAGTGCTTTACAAATGAAGTGTTGTGATACCGTAAGGTATTAAATTATCCCATCATGGCTAAGGAATTTCACAAATTCCCAAAAGGAGGAACTGAACAGCTCCTTCAGCAGTAGAGAGTTACTCACCCTGTGAAGCATGGAGGGCTATCATGGATCCAGTACTGTACGATACACACACAGGATAAACACATGCTATAAATACAGGTGTAAATATTATTATTACCTAATGTACTCTATGTACATTTATTACAGAATAGACTCTGTGACATGTCTTTTAGTGTAGTTTAATGTATTTTAATGTATATATACAATACATTTTTTTAAAAAAGAGCACAAATTAATCTTGTATTGTAGTTTACTGATTTTAACATTTTCAGTTGTAACTTATTGTGTGTGTGTGTGTGTGTGTGTGTGTGTGTGTGTGTGTGTGGGGGGGGTAATCCTATTTTTATTGTTTTATAAAATATCTCTATTTCACCTTTACCCTATGACGGCTGCTGCGATAACAAGGGAATTTCCCCCAGTGTGCAATTAATAAAGTCCTTATCTATCTGAGAGATTTTTATGCAATTAATATTGGTAATTTTTTTAAAAACGTATTTAAATTGAAATGTCTGGTTTGTTCAGAACATGACAGACATTTGTATCTTCATGCAGTCATGAAAATAAAAACAACCAAGGACAACTTTTTAACTGAACAATCTGAACATAACAGTTATATTTCACTTGTCTGCATGCTTTTTTTTAAAAGTCATGATTAATAATGATTTTATTAGGCCGCTTGAGTTTTTTTTGTTAGAAAATGCAGACGTTAGTGCAAAAACTGTTCATTCGAACCAAATCCTGTTTATTTCTCAGCCTCAAAACTGTCATCAGCAGCTGCCCATGTGAGTGTGAAACAGCCGCAATTTCTCTCGCCTTACGTGGGAACAAGCCAAATGTGTACCCCTCCCACACAGCACCAGCTAACGTAGGTGTGCAGCATCTGCTCCTGCAGCTGAGGTTAAGCACTTTTAACAGAAACACGGAGCTTGAAATGTTTGTGCCAGGCGCTGGGATTACACTTCAGGCTTATATCACGTGGAAGGCAGAAAATATTTCCCTTCAATAAGATTTTTTGTGATTTTATTGAAAAATAAAAATATCAAAATTCAACTAGCCCCTTATAAAAAGCAGCATGCTGTCATTCACCAGCTGTTTTTCTTTCAAACAGATTGGGACAGAGACCAAAGAGAATGTATTACATTGTGCTTTTTATTTTCCTTGAAACCTGAAGACCTCCATTATGCTTGTGTTTCTTGACACTGGAGAGGGCATACACCCACACAAAATCCACTCAGGTCTGCTTTTGTGTTTGCTTAAAATGCAGAATTACTGTTGCTGCAAATGAGCAAAATAACATTTGGAAGAGGTTTAAGTAAACCTTGGTGCTACAATATGTACAATATAAATTATATATAAAAATATATAATATATATTTATATTATATATAAAATTATAAATAATATATATATATATATATATATAAAACATTCTTTGCATCTTATGAATGATGAAAGTTATCAAAGTTTAGTTTTAGTATGGGTGAAATACTACACACAGTTTACCATTATGGGATTCTTTTATAGTTCCTACATATTGTTAAAACATATGAAATTTATGTAAGTAATGTTTGTCCTGATGGCACAGCAAGAAGACAGTCACATATAGTAATCGTCATGGGACACACTGCCACTTAGAGGAAAATAAACACTACTACAGCTACAGATCTACTTAAAAATGTAGTGGCTGAATGCATGTGTGTGTACCAGATATAAGCGTCAGGAAAGGCTTTTTTACGTTTAGCCTGGATTATTACACTCCTCCAGGGCAATGCGCGTGAGTGAAAAATATGCAACAACATTATTTTCTTGGCTATAATTGGAGTGCCATTGGAAAACTTTAAGGATGTTGTTCTGTTCAAACAGGACTATCGACTGATAGCTTTGTTTTTGTGGTACAACTTGTCATATTTGCGTAATCTATCATAAAATTTTGATGAAAATTCCACACTTTCCACTGTTCTGCATGTTTACTTTTGCATTATTGTGAACTATGACAATATATCATTCAGAAATTAGCACTAGGAAATTATTAAATCAGTGTGTGCTCAAGTATGGGATTTTACAGGATGGCTTAATATATTATATATATATTATATATATGTATGTGTATGTATGTATGTATATATATATATATATGTGTGTGTGTATATATATATATATATATATATATATATATATATATATATATATATATATATATATATATTTAACACACACA
>VURO01030008.1:0-16078 GCA_015108175.1 Pelvicachromis taeniatus | reverse complement strand
TATATATACTTTGCCCACACAGACAGTCTTTTTGTCTATTTATTCCAGATTACATATACTGAGTTATTTTTATGGTTTATCTTGAATAGGTTTTGAGACACTCATGTTCAAATGTCACTGCAGATTTCAACGTGCGAAAAAGAAAACATTCTGGAAGTGGGTTGACTGGCTGCTTTTAAAAAGATATATTTCTTGAAAAGTACTTGATATATACAAAAAAAATATTTGAAAAGCTAAAATTTCGCAGCAAAACATTTATATGTCCAAAATGTAGCCACAAACTCAGAGGTGGATGAGAAGAAAATGATGATTTGAAATGGAGTAACTTAGACGTGTGAAAATACTTCAACACGTGAGGGCAATTTAAAGAGCTGGACACAGAATTATAATAGCGTTCTAATGCAGTGGACAAATTTGTGTTTTACCAATTACCAGCTTTTGTTATTTAGATCAGATTATTAGTTTTTTAATATTTGATGGACTGACTCTTTCATACAGCATGTGCGGCTGAGTTTTTTAAATGTGAACGACAGCATTTGTAGCAGCTGATTTCAAAAGAGGGTTGTTAATATTTATTTCCCCAATATTCACTGATGGAAATGTTACCTAGTTTCATAGCACCAGCCTAAAAATGATTGTATGACAGCCGTCCTGATGTTACCAGTTGACCAGTGAAGTCCTGTTATTAAGCCTCAAGCTGAGTATTTTTGTTGTCGCTATCTTAGCGTTTTGAAACTGGGTGTGATGAGTGATTAGGCTGATTTGAAATAGAGACTGACAACACTCTATGGTTGTGATCCAAAGAGCCCTGATTATCATCCTTTCTGACTCTTACAATGATCCAAATTTACAGATCTGACAAACTGTTAGTTTCAGGTTATGTTGAATAGAATACTAAGCTCATGAACTCATCCAGGAAATGTTTAATAATGTCATAGATCAAAAAAAGCAGAGGGCCAAAGACTCTTATACAAGCGGAATTTGCTTTGTATCCAGAGGAGTCTCCTCCTGCTGGCCATTAGAGAGAATGCAGGTTTAAGGCTTTTAAAGCACATGGTTTTCAGACCTAGAAGCTACTCCATCTTTTATTCTGGGGTCCATATTCCCAATATCCCACCCAAAATCAAGATTTCCATCTCCAGTTTCACTCGAATGTGTGGGGATTGGGGGTGGATTAAGATTCCCAGCCCAAACACAGAGACCACACACCACAGGACACTCCACAAGGTCCTCTGTCCGTGTTCACATGTGTCAGAACTATCTTGGTAACACAGGAAAAATGTGCACAACTTTAGGCAGATAGTTTTAATGTTCCAAATGCTTGTTCCTTCTGACTTTCTTAAGAAAGTTCAAGGCAATATTTTAAACATCTGAAAAATAATCTGACTTGCTTTCTTGTGTGGTAAACAGACTTGATACAAGCCATCTTGTTTATATCCACAGCTAACATAATCCAGCTAATAGCAAAAAGGCTCACTTTTAACATCATCTGTCTTTCTACTTCAATGCCACAGAAATAAAGTGGGTTCAGTGTGCGAGCTGTTACTAGCTTCCTGTCTTCTTACTGCTCCCTGTGAACATCCAGACCTGATTTCAGCTTTTATGCTAAGCTAAGCTAATATTCTCCTGGCTGTGTCTTCATGTGACAGATGTGAAACTGCTACTGCTGTTCTCATCTCTGCTCTCAACAGTTACAAACTTAATTGTTACGTCTCATTTTTCGAACGCACACACACCAAAGCGTATAAACAATTTGCAGTTTTACCGGGAGGGGGTTTGTGTTATGTGTCGGCTGGGAGCACTAACTTCCTGGAGGCTCTGCTGGTTGCCAGGCAACTGCTTGATAATTCCCTAAAATGTCCAGCTTTTACTTTAATACCAAATATTTGGAAAAGACTCTAATTTCCATGTTTTCTTTTTACCCCAGTGCTTCCTGGACCACCTACCTGGCATACAGTTTTATCTGCCCTAACAAAAAAAAACTCCCAAAACTTATTTCCTAATAAAAACTCCCGGATGACACTCAGAATCACACCATGGGATTTCCCTCCTGAGATGTTTTGATCATTGGTATTTTTGCTCCAACGTATCTGGTTACCTATTTCACAAGTATGTGCTATATTGGGTGGCTGAGTTAAGGAAAGAGGTGGTACATGCCTTCATCATCCATTAGACTGCAAAAAGCCAAATAAACAAAGTGGTGCTAAATAACGGCATGTGCAGAGTTTGTGCACAAAGAAAGTGGAAATACCTGCTCGTACTGTCTGCGCTCCAGCTTGAGCGGAATTTAAATGGCACTGCACCGCGTCGGCGGGGTTAAAAAATTCACACGTTCATTTATCATGACAATGCGCGATGATATCAAAGACAGAATTGTTGAAATGAATTTTCTCAACAGGCCCTGTGATGTGCCATCCTCTCAGATCATTTATTCTGGCTCAAATTTAATTTAAAAATAAAAAATGAAATACTAGCTGTGGCCAGCACCTCCTGCGGTTATGTGATAAGAAAGACTGGAGCATTCATATCAAAGAAATTTCCCCCTCATATATATTATATTTATCTATGTTTTTTAATCATTTTTGAGCCATGAGGCAGACGAGGAATTATCGGGAGAAATAGGGAGGATTTTGCTTGTAATGATGGAATGTACAGTGGCTTTCTGCATGTTCCCATCAGGCACCTCTCATCTGAGGTAGCTGAAAAGACCAAATGATGAATACCTGGGAGTTAATCCCTCTCCCCTCCTTCTCTCTGTCTTCAGCACAGCAGATGTTTTCCCTTTGACCCACACAAAAGGCTTCTGTTTTTGTTACCAGGCTTGTCCATTCCTCAAAGGTCAGAGGTCACGCTGGTCTCAGGGCAAAGCTGTCACTGCAAGTCTAAACATTTGATGGCCATCAGAGCGTGATGAAAACAGCATCCCTGCAAAAAAAAAAAAAAAGGCTACACAGACGCCTCACGACTGCTTTTAAGTAAAGACCTACTTTCCAAATGTTGACGCAGTTGAAAGCACACAGTTTAGAGGTTGGTGGGGATGCCTCGGGCAGAGGGATGGCCTAACATGAAACATTTAAAGGTTAACTTAAATAGGTAAAATGTTAACTAACATTGCTGGCTCTAAATGCTGATTCCTGTCTGAGCCTTTCTACACAATGCTAACGGTTCAATTAACTGCCCCCTAATCTTAAATTGAAAGGAAACCTGACAGCTTAAAGCCAAAAAAGTAAGAATCATTTTAAATTTGACAAATAGGTTTTCTGAGTAAAGTTTAGAGACATGGAAGACTTATTGTTTCATGTTGCAATTGCATAAGATGATTTACTGAGAATAACCTAGAGTCAGCTCTAACCTGAGAGATGGACAATAGACTTCAAGAAATGAGACATTTAGGTAGAGACACACAGTTGTGTTCAAAATAACAGCAGTGTTTCTTAAAATGTGAGTAAAGCCCAAAATCTGTGTGATTTTTTTTTTATTGCTGTTCATTGGGAACACTGCACATTATATTTTACAACAAAAGATGAAGAAAAACGTATCAATATTTCCGATTTCTTTCCAGAAAATGAAGGAAAACATGATAATGGGCTGTTAAAAAAAATAGCAGTGTCTGCATTTTTCATTACAAACTCAAATATTTACTCAATAAACTGAAAAACATTAAGATTTAGCATGCCTGTGAATAACTAAATGAATATTTAGTTGTATAACCACTGTTTTTGAGAACTGCTTCACATCTGTGCTGCAACTTCTGGTACCTGTAAACAGGTAGACCCAGCTCAGGATGATTTGAAAACCTTTCACCATTTCTTGGTTTTGCCTCAGAAACAGCATTTGTGATTTCACCCCACAAGTTTTCTATTGGATTAAGGTCTGGAGACTGGGCTGGCCACTCCATAACCTTACTTTTGCTGGTCTGGAACCAAGATGCTGCTCGCTTACAGGTGTGTTTGGGGTAGCTGTCTTGTTGAAACACCCATTTTAAGTGCATTTCCTCTTCAGCATAAGGCAGCATGACCTCTTCAAGTACTTTGATATAAGGAAATTGATCAATGATCCCAGGTATGCGATAAATAGGCACGACACCATAGTAGGAGAAACATCCCCATATCATGATGCTTGCACCACCATGCTGCACGGTCTTCAGAGTGTACTGTGGCTTGAATTCAGTGTTTGGGGGTCGTCTGCGGCCCTTAGACCCACAAAGAACAATCTTACTTTCATCAGTCCACAAAATGTTTCTTCATTTCTCTTTAGGCCAGTCGTGTCTCCTCTTCAGCACGTCTATTGTTTTATTTATTTATTTATTTTAACAGTGGGACTTTGTGGGGGCTTCTTGCCGATAGATTATTCTCACACGAGCGTCTTCTAATTGTCACAGTAACTTCAGACCATCTCTGATCTCCATGGAGCTGATCATTGGCTGAGCCATGCTAGCTATTGTTTGATCCATTCGAATGGTAGTCTTCCGTTTTCTTCCACGTTCCTCTGGTTTGGCTTTCCATTTTAAAGCATTGGAGATCATTTTAACTGAGCAGCCTATCATTTTCTGTCCTTCTTTATGATTTGCCCTCTCCAATCAACGTTTTGATTAAAACGTGCTGTTCTTCTGAACAATGTCTGGCACGTCCCATCTTCCTCAGGTTTTCAGAGAGAATTGCATGAACAACATGTGCTGACATCATTCTTAAATAAGGGCCACATGAATGACACCTGTTTTTCACATAATGAATGACCTCACTGATTGAACTCCACTGCTATTAGTTTGAACACGCCCCTTTCACTTAATTATTCAATCACACAGACTCAGGTGTATTCATATCATGAATGTTGGGTTTGTTGGTTTCTCTGACTTTACTACACCTACTGGTAAATTATTTGTCATGTAATAATATGATTTAAACCAAAAATACTGATTGATCTGGTTAGTCATGTTGGACTGCTTTTATTTTGAACACAACTGTATATGAAAAAAGTCGAATCTTTGCACATTTGAAGCAGATTTATGTTAATTGTTTGTGGTTTTTCTGAAGCCGTTTTTCTTCTTATGATCGATTTTATTTTGCTGCCAATTTCATTTGTTGCGTTATGTTTACTTGCCTAATATAAAAAAAAAACCTAAACAAAAGGTTAAAAAAAAAAAAGAGCACCATCAAGGCAGTATCAAAGGAAATGGAAAACATAAGACCATCATGGTGGTGCATACAAATGGATGCTTGCCTGCTGTGGTGTGCGATTGTTTAATTATTTATAATTACTGATGTCAGTGCAGGAAAACTCAACATGTAGGGACCCTGGGAAATGGTATGCAGATCTAGACAGTGCTTAAAAATTTAAAGGGTTAAATTAGTTCAAGCGATTTTTTTTCTTTTAATCTGTGTATCTCATTTCAGAGAGGTGACATTCATAGATAATTCTGTCACACGCACATTTTTTTAAGAACAGGTTGGGCTAAAAATCGCAAGGGCTGTTTATTACTGGTGACCAACCTTTGCATGATTGTTGCAAGACTGGATCAATCTGCCGGCAGCTGTCAGTCATATCTGAGCGTGAACTCATTTGACTATCTAAAACAGGAAGGTAGGCAAAATGCTCTGATTTTCAGTGTTTGCATCACCTCTACGTGCATCATTTTCAGTAAACACCGAAACATGAGCAGCTTTTGACTCTTTCGCTTGATGTGACTGTCTATGGAAACTTTTTTTCTGCCAGTAGAAAAAAAATGTTGGTGTGGGGGAGATGAAAGAAAAAAATAAATAAGAATTTGCCATCATAAGACAAATGTTCAAGCCCCCCCCCCCCAAAAAAAGAAATTTTGACTTAATTATTTAGCATTTCAAATGAGTAAGTCTCAGACTAACTCGGACTGTCCTCCTTACCCTAATTTTGAGATATTAAGTCAAAATTTAGAGATAATAACTCAAACATTGTGATTTTTTTTTCCAGTTTTTTCAAACAAGCTTTCACGACTTTCTTACGCCAATCAAAACTGCCATACGATTAACAGATCATACACAGAATCGGTGCTCAAAAGGTTGGACAAATAAAACAATATTCGATTTTATTCATTTATGTTTAACATGTTAACATGCCGATTTGCCTTTTCATTTTCTTTCAGCAGTCTGGAGGGTTGAAACTGAGCTGACCCAAAGAAAGAACACACAGTTCAGCTCTCCAACTAAACTAGGCTAGCAGGGGAGCCGTTCTTGCAATGAACAAAAAAAAACAAACATTTTTTTTTTAATCTCTCTGTTTTCGTTATCTTAAAACTGTTGATAACTGGGAGCATTTAGCATTTTAGTGTTTTAGTGTTTAGAGTAGTGCGACCCTGTTGACCTAAAGAGAATCTCTAAAATATATAAACTGATATTAGATTGTCAGACTTCACTATTTTATGTGTATGCACGTTTGTGTCTGCTGTTCTGGCTGCTTGACAGATATTTTTCACAGTCTTGCATTTCTGGATTTCTCGCTGGGAGCGATCACATCCTGCAAGTCCAAAGGTCACACCTCTGCTGCCCCCAATAGCAGCATTAAATCGGACACGCACGCTGACGTCGAAATAATAAGAATGTAAAACATTCACATTGTTGTTTGCAAAAACGGTCTTAAATGTCACATTTGTTGTGTGCGAAATGCTATTCGGTTTCTCTAAATCACAAGATTATTACTGACATTTTTGAAACTGAGAGTTGTCCCTGATATGTTTTGAAGACAGAACATGTTAATGGCAGCAATCTGACTAATGCTGAACCTGCATGGATGATGACATACAAGACGGGCAGTTGGTTGCTGCTACAGCTCAGCCGGTTGAGCAGGCGACACAAATGCCAAAGGCTACTGCAGGAGCCTCAGTTTGAGTGCAGGTCAGACAATTTCCTGCCCCCCTACTAACTCTGCTTTCCTGCCTGTTCCCTGTACTAACCTCTCAAAATAAAGGCCAAAAAAAAATCCTAAAGAAGTTCAGTATCCAGGGGTTTGAATCCACAGGAGCTCTAAAACAGGTAAGTTAACAACTTCAGACCCCATATTCCAACATTACTGACAGCTATAAATAATGCAATAAAAATGGATTTAACATCATTTTTATTGCGTAAATCATCCTGTATTACATCCTCTGACCTGCTATACCAAATTGAAATTCTTCTGACATCTAACGACAGGGCAATTAATGGAAACTCTTTAAATTTACTGTTTATCAGATACAAAAAGTATTGACTATCGACCCTGCTGGGTATCTCATCTCCCTCCACACACACACTCCCTTTACAAGCAGCCTTTTATTTGACAAGCCTAATCTTTCCCAACACAAGAAGTGACAATAAGCAGGCACAGAGGCCTAATTAAAGGGACTTTCATTCAAATTAACACACTCTCTCTCCCACACAAACCTCTGATGACCCATTAGCTGCACAATGGTTAGGACAATGCTTCTCTGTCACACACACACAAATACACACAGTGTTCTGCAGGGGTAGAGCGGTAAAGCTGGATTTAGATTTAGGAATGCAATAAGAGTGCAGATGGGGGTGGGGTTGTAGGGTGGGGTTGAGGGGAGATACCTTCACAATCTCTAGATAAGACAAGTTGCATATAGTGGTATCTCTCAGGGCACTTTCATCTATCCATTATCTGCGACTGCGACCCCCATGAAGCTGCGCAGTTTACAAGCAGATTGATCACTTATCCCTTGAAGCTTTTATCCGAAGTTGTCGTGCCTCCTTTCCTACCCTGTTATCGGAATTTGACCCCGGGCTTTTAGCGTGGCAAGGGGCGTGAAAGTCAGCTTGACCTCTCGGGGTAACCTCCGACACAAAACACCGTGTGCGGCAACAAAGCACTGAAAACAGAGGACCTCTGAGAAATGAGCAGTGACCATAAAATGGTAACCTCTATTTTCCTGCACAATGAAGGTGTTCTCGGGAGAGACGCTCGCATGTACGCGGGATCAGAGAGCACCGTTCGGAGCGCACCGCGCTTTTGCGCTGGGAATTAAAATTCACCTCGATGCCACCTCGGATGGCTTCTTAAAAAACAAAGATTACTGGGAAATGAAAGCATGAATCTGAGGGTGTTCTTAAAGACAAAGGCCAGGCAGGAGATTGGCTTGCTTGCGTTTGTTGTAGGGCTTCAGGGTAATCTGGTTTTGTCAGAATGGTTTTTGGGGCCTCGGGGTCATGCTCTCTGCATCTCTGAAGACAGACATCCTCCACATTCTTCCTGTGTGTGTGTTTGTGTGCGCACACTGCCCCACACAGCCCACTCTCTTTGCTCTTTGACTCCAATGGCCATATAAGGCAGCCAGCACCATGGTAACCACAGGGCTTGAATAGCAGTGTCAAATCCCTGGGAGCGCGCACGCACACACACACACACACACACACACACACACACACACACACACACACGCACGCACGCACGCACGCACGCACACACAGACACACACACACACAGCCCCCTCCCCCTCTGCATACACTCCTGCTCCCCTCCCTCCTTCCCTCTCTCTCTCTGGGTTTGCTTGATCTCTCTTTCTCAGACACACACACACACACAGACACACACAAATACGTTGGAGGAAAACAGACAACAGGAAAGAGGGTCGAGGAGAGAGAAAGAGAAGGTGGGGGGAAAAATATCAAATGCTGAGAATTTCAGCGTGTGTGTCGAGCTCAGCCATTTCCTTGAATCATAATCTGATTTGTGGACTGTGAAGCCGGAGAGGGAGAGACAGAGGGGTGAGAGGAGCACCCATCTCTTCAACCCCCTCCTCCTGATCGCCTGAGCCATAGGGAAAAGCCTCTCACACACACACACAGAGGCAAAAAGCAGCACACAGGGGCTAGGCCGCAAGTCATTAGTTCTTGGTGGACAAGCACTGACAAAAGGCTGGAGGGAGAAGGCTGCACGAGCGCCTGGAGAGCGACCGCAGGAACTATGGAGGGCTGAGCACACGGACACTCTTGTCCTCTCTCTTGTTTTTCTGGGGTTTCTCTGTGGAAGCAGGAAGCACAGAGGCTTGTGTCACAACTGAAGCTACAACAAGCTACAACAAGCAAGAAAGAGAGAGCCCACTTCCTTGTGCCGGGGATCTGTTGGTGTGTATTTTGGAAGTGAGCGCAGGCAGTCCACGTCGCCTGGTCTGCTGCTGCCGCTGCAGCTGCCCCCAACATCGGACCGCCACGACTACCTGAAAATGTTGCTGCGTGGACATTAACTTGGTTTGCTCACTGTGGAATGTCTCCATCACGGGTCACAATGCTGCTGCTGAGAGGATTACAGCAGGGAGAGAAGAGTTGCCTGCCTTCTCAGGAAGATCTCTAGAGCGACGAGAGGATTTCTTTTTCAGCGAGGGAAGCCACAGACACCATATTACTGTTTGCTCTAAGGTAAGATTGACGTTATCTCTCAAAGGACTCTACATACACAGAATAGCTGCAAGGGCAAATTCAGTGTTAGGGGTACTTTAAGAGGGGCGGTCAAATGCTCTCCAGGCATGTGCTAAGGCGAGCTATGCTGAGGTCCTTTTTCAGCCATTACTGTTGCTACAGAGACAGGGCTGTACGTGTGTGAGAGGACAAGAGCATGCAGAGCAGCGCGAGACAGGATTCTGTACCTCGTGCCGTTTGCTTGCAAATGATTTTGTGTTTTGCTCAAATTTTGAAGGGTGTGCGCTTGATGTGTGTTTCCTGCGAAAGGTTCCTCTGCTGAGACAATTTGCCTGGGCAGCGCTCGTTTCCCATAACCATCTCAGGAATTGGTCCGAAGAAGAGGACGAAAACACCAGACAGGGGCTACGAGCTGGATAAGGAAAGAGAGAGAGAAAAGCGCAGAGGAAGACACTGAAATCTACATGCATGCAAAACTAAAAGTTGCCACACTGAGACTGTTTCCAGGTCATAGTGGAGTGGGAGGAGACTGATCGCTCTTGTTTTTTTTTCGTTCTCTTGCCAAACACACTTCTACTCAAAGGCTTAAAGCCCCCTCCTTTTTTTTAACCCCCCTCTCATTGACATCTGCCATCTACCCCGAGGATTGTTTTTCTTTCTGTTCTTTGGTCTAATAACCCAGAGACTTCATAAACAACTGAGAGAGGGAGAGGAGGGGGGAAACACACACACACACACACAGTCTGGACTTTTGATATTTATGTTACCTTGACAGCAACCAGAAATCTTGGCTGCCTGTCCCATTTTCCTCTGCGGTGGTTCGGTAACCAAGCGATGGCCATGGTGAGTGGGGGCTGGGGAGATCCCAATGGGGGCACTAACGGGCTGGGGGACAAGGGCTACCTGAGGGGGGAAGAGGAAGACGGCTCTCCCCAAGCGGGAGGCAGCGATATGGAAGCCGGAGAAGACGACAAGGCCTGCGTGGTGGACTGCGTGGTGTGCGGGGACAAATCCAGCGGGAAGCACTACGGAGTGTTTACCTGCGAGGGCTGCAAGAGCTTCTTCAAGAGGAGCGTCAGGCGGAACCTTAGCTACACCTGCAGGTGAGCGAGGCATCATGGGTAATTGTTTTTTATTTATTTATTGATGGGCTGAGCTCGCGCAGTGTTGAGAAACCTGCTTAAAACAGGATACTAGAAAGTAAAAGAAATGAGGCTAGTTATCGTTAAAAATACGTCCACGTGTTTATTTCTTTCTTTTAAATTTGGAGCCTAAATGAAATATTTAATAAATAGCGTGTTATTATTGACAAATATACACTTCCTAAATGTGAGGATTCCCAGCATTTCTTTGTCTTGGAGAGTGAACTGGATGTAGTGCTGACTTTAAGTGCCACAAAACAAACTGCTTTCAGGTGGGAAGCACATTTTGAAGCGGCTGCGAATCAATGGATGGTTATTAATAAATCAGCTATTATCTGTAGCTAATATTTGTTATAAGTTTTCACTAGATCGCCATTTCCATAGTTACAATTTTGAGACGAGCGATTATTTTCATTTTTTTTTAATTCAATCTAAAAAAAAAAAATCCAAGCTCTTCAGATTCCATGCTTTGCTTTGATATTCTCACTTCAGATTATTTCTGTTCACTTCTGATGGAAAAAATATCTGAATCCATTAATTTATTTAAATTATTTATTTATTTTTTTGCTGTTCATTTGACTTATTTAGTCCACGATTACACTTTTTCGCCAATTTTACTTAAATAATAATGAAAACGTCTGTTGTGCACAGCAGACAGCTACATACAGTTGAGCTATATGACTGAACGATGTAGCCATCAGCTCTCTTGGCGCCATCATGTTGTGCGCAGCCTCTTGGAAAACCTAGTTTCATAATGCAATATTAATGTTGAGTAGGTCAGTGAAAAGGAAGTGTTGGCATCAGGCTGTTGACACTAATCTGCAAACAGCTTTTATGCTCATCAGATTGTCTTTTTTGAAAGGAAGATAATGGCTGCACACCAGAGCAGAGCCGCTTTCCCTCTGTGACTTTCCCACTTGCTGTAGAGGGTTTGTTTTTACATTTGTCATCAGGTTTGACCGCTTTTGATCACATGGCACACAAACTGATGCCCGCAGTAAAGCTGACTGTTATTAAAGGCATTACAGGCTAGTGTACTCGATGTATTTTAATACATGTACATGCAGTATGTAAGAGGTGTGATGTGGGGCAAATGTTTACTAACTTTACACCACTGTCTGCTCACAGCTGTAATGCTGCTCTGCTGCATGTGCTGCAGAATTGTTTCTTTTCATTCTCACATATGTGCCTATGTATTGAAGCTATATCTGTTTTATCTATTGATGATATAAGGACAACTTCATTTTTCCAGACAATCAAATAAAGCTGGCAAATATTTAAGGGCTTATTATTCGTTAATATACTTTTTTTTTTGGTTTTTATTCTCAGATCAAACAGAGAGTGTCAGATTGACCAGCACCACAGGAACCAGTGCCAGTACTGTCGCCTGAAGAAGTGTTTCCGTGTTGGTATGCGCAAAGAAGGTAACTATCCTGTTCCGCAAATGATTTTACCATCCGTTCACTTTCTCTGCAAAGAATAGGAAACACTGTGGCACAGTGATTGTAATTGCACAATAGTGGAAATAGTGCAGCGGAATGAATTCAAAAGGCTACTTTCAGCTGCTCCTGTATTTATAAGGGGTCTCCACAATGGGTAGCTCTGCGTATTTGATTTATATTTTGGATCCCCTTCCCGATGTAAACCCGACAGAACTGGGGATCTTCTACTTGTTAGGCAAATGTGTACATTATAAATAAAAGAAATAAGTAACATTCAGTACCAAGCATCAGAGTCTTTTCATTATTTCCATCAGATACTTTTTTGAAAAGAATAAAAACCCATCATAGTATAGTAGTAATTATCTGATTGTGTGATCTTGCCTTTTCTCTGCTCTGTAGTGCAGAGAATGCCACACATGGCTGTCTAGGCCCTATCATGGCTTAGCAAGCCATGCGTGTCAGCTCAATGCCATGTACTAAGTGGCTTAATCTAGTGCCTGCGTAACAGTGAGTGAGAGGGATACAGGGCTAAGACACCTGCGTCCCAGAGGCTTAAGCCTCTGGTTGAAGCTACAGAACCCTCTGACTTGTTGGCTCAATCAAGAAGAATCCAATATGGGAACTTCTCCCTAAGCGGAGGATCAGACAAGGCCATCAGTAAATATCACTCTGACAGATACACAACAACAAACAAATAAATAAATACTGTAGTTGCATACAAACACATTTGTTAGGCCTTTTAAAACTGACATCAACAGTTAGGAGATTCCAAGCACAGACATCCTCCCTCAGTGTCTCTTGAGTTAGTTTATTCCTTGTAATCACAGATCACAAAGCACGCTAACTAGACACATTTTTGGTCCCTATAGAGAAAGAGAGAGATTCCCTTTGAGAGGTCAGAGTCAGCTAGTGAGCAGCATTCCCACTGTATGTGTGAATTGGGCATCTTGCTCAAGGACACTTGAAAACACTTGAAAAGGGCAGTTGCTCATACTGGGAATTAATATCCACAAATGGAGAAATCCTTATTGGTTTCTGCCCTGTTTCGAACTGGGTTTTATTGTGCATGCTTTTAATGCTGGAGAATAGCTTCCTAATCGAGTCAGGCCTGTCTGCTGGTAATCGGAAATGCACTGCTGGCTGAATTCAGTTTTAACTTTTCTTCTCTTTGGTCTTCTCAACACAATCCCCTCCATCTACTCCCCTTGTCCTTTGCAATTTTCTTCTCCCTCATCTTCTTCTCCAAATCCTTTCCTTTCCTCTCCCCTCCTCTCCTCCCCTTTGTCCCCCAACCAAACTACAGCAGTTCAACGCGGTCGCATCCCACCTCAGCCGAGCCTCAGCCCCTCCATCACACCCATAGGTGGCGCCAGTGGCCTTGGAGGTGGTGAGTTCTTTAACAACAACAATGGAGGTAGTGGTGGTGGTCAGCCCGTGTCAGAACTTATCTCCCAGCTGCTGAGAGCCGAGCCCTACCCCAACAGTCGCTATGGACACCAGTACAACCAGCAGGCCGGCCCTGATAACGCTATGGGAATAGATAATATCTGTGAACTGGCTGCACGGTTACTCTTCAGCACAGTGGAGTGGGCGAGGAACATCCCTTATTTCCCTGAGCTGCCTGTGTCCGACCAGGTTAGAGGATTATTTCTAATTAAAAGCCACACATACAGTTCTCATTTTGAAAGACTCTTCCCACTTTATCAGATTATATTGTATATATTATATATTATATAACTGAGTAGTCATTAAGTTGAGGGGGGTGTCACTGATTGAGACACTACTAAATCCTCAGGTGGCCCTGCTGAGACTGAGCTGGAGCGAGCTGTTCATCCTCAGCGCGGCCCAGTCGGCCCTGCCGCTCCACATGGCACCTCTGTTGGCTGCAGCTGGTTTCCACTCCTCGCCCATGTCTGCGGAGCGCGTCGTGTCCTTCATGGACCAGGTGAGGGTGTTCCAGGACCAGGTGGACAAGCTGACCAGGCTACAGGTGGACTCTGCTGAGTACAGCTGTCTCAAGGCCATCGCGCTGTTCTCGCCAGGTGATTAGTGATTTGAGTGACTAGTTAGAATAGAAAACGTAGTCTTGCTTGTTGACTTTACCTGCTGTAATTGTAGCACAGCTAGATCAACAAAATAACGGTACAAATCTGCACAGTTTGATGATGCCTGGCAAACATCCAACAGCTTTATCTGGTAAAAAAAACCCTTTTAGTTGTCTGTGAACTGTTTAAGGAGGCTTTAGGATTTAGAGAAACTGGTTTCACGTCCATCTTCTTCTTCTTTCATGGAGAAAAAACAGAAACAACCGCTGGAAGAATAAGAAACCACTTAGTCCCAATGCATTCACTGAACAATTTACCTCCTATGGCACCATCTCCTGGCTTGTCATTGAAAATGCAGTAATGTTTTAAGTGCTTTGTAATTAGCAGCACCATTGATCATGATGAAGCCCTGAGCTTTTCCTGACTTAAGTCTTACATAAGCGTCTGCCTTAAAGAAATAGTTTATAGCGACTGTCACCTCTAAAAGCGATCATTATTTAAAATAAAACTTTTTTAAAGTGAGGCTTATAAATCATGTTTTGGCCTGAGAGCATCCATAGATGAAGCACTTTGGTTTCACATGTTTCCCTCTGGGAGGTTTTATTACATTATTTGCTGGGATTTCATCCTTCCTCTAGGCTCATCACGACTCTTTATGTAACCTGCCCACACTATTAAGTAACTGCCTCCTCCCCCCTCCCTCTTAGATGCCTGTGGTCTAACAGACCCAGTACACGTGGAGTCTCTGCAGGAGAAGGCTCAGGTGGCTCTGACAGAGTACGAGAGGATGCAGTACCCGAGTCAGCCTCAGCGCTTCGGCCGCCTCCTACTGCGCCTGCCCGCCCTGCGTGCCGTTCCTGCCAGCCTCATCTCCCAGCTCTTTTTCATGCGCCTGATAGGAAAGACACCCATTGAGACGCTGATCAGGGACATGCAGCTCTCCGGAAACTCAATCAGCTGGCCGTATGTCCCAGGACAGTAGCTCCCTGACAGACGAGGTCTCCGTCTGGTAATAGTGACGACAAGGACCCACAGGAAATCTCCTGACTCATCACTATCCATCTGTGTGGTTATCAAACTGCAGCGCCAGCTGGCCATCATATGCACTGTACTGTAACCGCTCAATTCCCCCTCATGAACGAGCCCTCAGACTCCACATGGGCCTCCAGAAGAAGAGAGTAGAAGAATAGCATAGCCAGTGCCAAGCTGGAGCTGTCTTGTTGCCAGTGCTGTCGTTCTGGTGCCAGGTCCCAGGCTGGAGACCAGCTCCTCACGCTGGGCTCCGATATGGCCACCACAGCCAGTCATGTCACCACCCACATGTCATAGTGACTAAAGACTCTGCAGTTTCATGTAGAGGGCAGCAGCACCCCACTACAAATACATTTAGGGAACAAAACTGTCCTGCCAACGAACATCGGAAGAGCAGTGCTAACCACACCAGGCTCATTTTCCATGGCTCGCCATTTGTGATACAGTGACCTTTTTAACCAAATAACTGACAACAGGATGATCCAGTATCATCACTATTATGGATGGAGCTGTGCGCCTCACTGTTGAAGGGAAACTCTTACCTCAACACCGAGGAAGACACTAAGGAGCTCCTGAAAAGGAGCAGAAAGGAGATAAAACCAAGGAAAATTCACCAAAGTCTATCATATCATCCTACGAGATGGTCCTTACACCCAGAAAATGAGATGAACCGACTTGTGACTGCCTGACCACTGAGTAAAAGGCGCATTTAAATTCATCCACAGGGCTGACTGGTGGTGTAGTTGAAGAAGATTAAAAAAAAAAAAAAAAAAAAGGCATAGTAAGATGAGAGCGGACTAATACCTCACTAGACATCAGAATGCTTTAGTCTGATATTTCCTAAACACAAACCTCTGTAAATTTTGTTCACCAGAAACCGCCTTCTTTTTGACAACTGCCTTGTTTTTCAGTACAAATTTGGGACACCTGTGTAACACGAGTCTTAGATCCCAGTCAGTCATCTACTGAATTTGAGTTTTGACTCACTGAATATGGTGCATTCAGCGTTATTTTGATCAAACATCATTCTT
>VURO01030005.1:0-12566 GCA_015108175.1 Pelvicachromis taeniatus | reverse complement strand
AATTGGAACAGCAGCGTACTCGATGATGTCACAGGTCAGGTGAACGTGACCGGGCTGGTCTCGCGAAATGCATGACGGGTTATTTGGCTCCACCAAGTCCAATAAAGTTTTATATAAACTTTATTTATCACACTTTTAACATACAGATAGGAAAAAACAAAGATCACTTAAAAGATAACATTGTAGTATTACAATGAAAAGCAATGAAAGTGACGGGGACAATGACATAAAAAGTAAGTACAAAAGAAAGATAAATAAATAAATAAAAATAAAAGGAACAAAAATAAATTAAAATAAAAATACAAGTCCACACAAGTCACCACCGATGCATGCTCGATAAAATGGGCAGAGGCAGCGTGTGTGGTGTGTGTGAGAAAGTGTTCTACAGTATTTGGTTCAGAATCTTTTTTTTCTAGATTTTCCTCCTTTAAAATTATGTGCGTCTTATTTTCCAGAGCGTCTTATAGGGCGAAAAATACGGTAGTATGTTATACTTTCACAGACAGCACACTTCCAGTGATCCCATTGGGGGTGGTTGGCTTAATTTACTTTTTCTTTCCTTTATTTCTTATAGTCTTAGTAAAGATTTTAATAAATGTCCATTTATGGTAAATCTTATTAACCTACATCAATTTTATTTATATAGCACCAAATCACAGCAACAGTTGCCTTAAAAGCACTTTATACTGTAATGTAAAGACCCTACAATAATACAGAAAAAACAGGAAAACCCCAACAATCATATGACCCCCTATGAGCAAGCGCTTTGGTAACAGTGTAAAGAAAATACTTTTTATAGGAAGAAACCTCCGACAGAACCAGGTCAGGAAGTGGCAGCCATCTGCCATGACTGATTGTGGGTGAAGGGAGGAAGACAGCACAAAGACACGCTGTGGAAGAGAGCCAGAGATTAATAATAACTAATGAATAAATGCTGAGTGGTGTATAAGCACATAAAGAGTGAAGAAGAGAGACTCTTCATGGAAAGCCCCCAGCAGCCTAGAGCTGTTGCAGCATAACTAAGAGAACATTCAGCGTAACTGATCCATCCCTAATTATATGCTATACGGTATTATGAGGTCTTTAAGATAAGAGAGCTTGATTATTCAAGGCCTTGTATGGTTAAATTCGATTCAGGCAATGAAGAGAAACCAGTATCGGAGAAATATGCTGTCTGTCAAGTCTGTCTGGATTCCTCACAGTGATACTGGAGGGTTAGAGTTAGATTTCTATGGGCGAGTACAATAACCTCAGTTTTATCTGAATTTAGAGGGCGCAAAATTACAAGTCATCCAAGTCTTTATGCCTTCAAGACATTCCTGTGTTATGTGAATTTATGTTATCTGGCTTCATGGATAGATAAAATTGGGTGTCATCTGCATAACAGTGAAAATGTACACTATGTCTTCTGATGATACTGCCTAAGAGAAGCATGTATAATGTAAACAAAGTTTATCCTACCACAGAACCCTGATTAGCTCCATAGTTAACCACAGTGTGTGAAGTCCACTCTCCATTTACATGAATAAATCAGAGGCTGTAAGATGTGATGAACAGTACCACTGTGGTGAACAGTACCTTTAAAACCTACAGCATGTATGTAATCGCTGTAATTAAATGAATCAAGGAGTTCTTCCTTCCCTCTGTCGCCAAGTGCTTGCTCTAAGAGGGTCCTCTGATGGTTGGGGTTTTCTTTGTACTGTTACAGGGTCTTTACCTTACAATATAAGGTAACTGTCGTGATGTCATGCTATGTAACAAAAACTGAGTTGAATGAACAGTTTGTCTGCATGCTGCTATAGTTCCTCACCATGTCTGAGTAAGACGCAGCCGAATGCTGTGAGGGTGATGAATATGGAGCAAATGCTGTCAAGGCGCAGTGCAAACCAGCGGGAGGTCATCAAGAACAAAAACCACGCCTCTGCAACAAGAAGGGGAAAAAAATGCATTTTATTATAGACAAGCTGATCGGGTTAATCTTTTGAGCAGGTTAACTTTACATGACATTTCATTAAACCCAGATATCTCGCACATGTAATTTATTATTGAAGGGTCTTTACCTTACAACATAAAGCACCTTGAGGTGACTGTTTTCATATAAATAGAACTGAATTGAACTGAGTAAGTCACAGTGGAGTAGTCTTCCAGGCTTCTTCGCTGTCATTAATCCACTACCTTCACTGATTTACAACATTTTCACTTTTTTTCAGCTTATCTTCCCAAGGCCTTCATTGACAGATTGAGAGCAAATCATCCAGAAGTCCAGTTCTACCAGATTGCGGAGCTTGACTATGAGGAGTAGTTTTCATTATCACTTTAAATCAGCTAGAAAATCTCAGTTTTAACCATGAAATAGCTGCATAAAGAGTCGACCTGAATGCAGGTCCTGATGGGCATCAAAGGCTTTCTTTAACCTCTCCTCAGCCTTGAGGGCTCTGATGGTGGAAAGACCCTGAAGAGACAAGGACAGGTGGGAGAAGACTGGACTCCGAGCTGTAGGAAAAGCAAAGATTAGGTGTGAGAAACTGTTAAACAGTCAGCATCATTGAACCTACAGTTTAAAATGATGAGTTTATGATAGAATCATAATAAAAATAAGCACACTTGTTGACTCGAGACGTTTGACATCACGTGAGGTACGGAGGTAAAAGCTTCTCAAGTACAGAAAGATTAATAGGAGAGGAACCACAGGGATGAGGATGAGAGGGATGACTGAGGCGGACACCGCGATAACACCAGCATTCTGTAAAAATAACTAAAACAACAATCGCATAATCAGAAACACTCAAATCACTGAAGGATCCTGTTAAGTGAATCCAAAGTATACTGTGTATATAGCAAGTATAGCAGTCGTCACTTGATAGAAGTCCACAAAAGTGATAGGTAGCATGGAGTCCATTTGGCTGACATCTTTGGAGAACCTGTTGAGTATTCGTCCTGCAACAAGAAGCAGAAACATTATACAAAGACGAGACACTAAATCATTAATTCAGTAAAAAGCAAAGATATACGCGGCACCAAAGAGCAGATTAAACGCTGAAATGGGAGCGGGTTTGTTTCTGACACTAGGCAAGTGTCGTTTTTGTCCTTTTTCTGAGCGTGTACTGTATGCTCTGCTGGGATAAGCAGCAGATGAAGCTACCTGAAGAATCCAAATCCAGTGGGTAATATCACTACGTCCATCTTTTATGCTGTCTATGTTCTGAACATGAAGCTTTACACCATATAAATCAATGCTTTCACCATTCATTGAAAAAGGATTCAAAAATAACTGCTCAAATAGAGCAGTCATGCTTTTGTCTGCCAAATAGATAAACTTGTTTCTAGAAGGACTAGAAAGACCATGTCAGCAAAAGAGCCCAATCTCCCAAAAGAAATAAACAAACAAAGAAACTAAAACTTCAGTTTTGAGTTTAGGTCAGACCTGCAGTTTCAGTCTTTTAGGCTAATGCACCTGATTCAGACCCTGGTCTGTCACCATGCAAATCTAAAAACTGAGCAGCATGGGAACTGAGGAGAGTGTGTGAAATCACGCTGTGTGAAGTTAAGCTAAAACAATAAAGTCCCATAAATGGGGTGAGAATAAAACGCATTATCCACATCTTCGCTCTTCTTCATAGTGCCTGTGCATGGAATGCACAGCTTGGCATCAACTTTCAATTCAATTCAATTTTAACTATATAGCGCCAAATCACAACAACAGTCACCTTTGAGATGCAATTTAAAGACCCTGCAATACTACAGAAAACCCCCAACAATCAAACTTCATCTTATTCAATTCAAATTCAATTCAATTCAATTCAATTTTATTTATACAGCGCCAAATCACAACATCAGTCACCTCAAGGCGCTTTACATTGTAAGGTAGACCCTACAATAATACATACAGTGAAAAACCCAACAATCATATGACCCCCTATGAGCAAGCACTTTGGCGACAGTGGGAAGGAAAAACTCCCTTTTAACAGGAAGAAACCTCCGGCAGAACCAGGCTCAGGGAGGGACGGGGCCATCTGCTGCGACCGGTTGGGGTGAAAGAAGGAAGACAGGAAAAAAGACATGCTGGATCTTATGACAAGCACTTTGGTGAAAGTGGGGAGGAAAACCTCCCTTTTAACAGGAAGGATAAGAACAAGGCTCAGGGAGGGGTGGCCATCTGCTGCGACTTATTGGGGGTTAGGGAAGGTAGACAGGAAAAAAGACATGCTGTGTACGAGAGCCAGAGAGTAAAAATAATTTTGTCCTGACTTCCTCTCCAGCCACCCCCCCTATTTGCAGGGGGGTGGCTGGAGTATTTGCAATACTATAGCCAGTGCACCAAAAGGCATACGGCAGGATATACCCCTGATAGGCCTCACCTGTGGGGTTGACATCAAAGAAGCTAACAGGTGTGTGGAGGACAGCACTAAACATGCTGTTGTGCTGAGTCTGCGCTGATCTCACCAGCCCATGAAATATCACTAAACTCCTGGCAAAACCAAAGATCACAGCCGCTGCTGTCAAACCTAAAAGTGAACACATGAGGACTATATTAGATGTTTCTGTAGTATTTGATTTGGGATTTCTACCAAACATAACAGACAACAAAGACACACCAACAAGAACTATAGATATAACTATAACTATAGGCTTACCTGAATAAACACCGAGGTAAAAAGTAAGATCAAACTCTCGAACTGAACTAGTGACATTCATTCCACTGTCCACGCTAACAGCAGTGGCTGTGCTGTTAGAAAACTCCTCTCCTGCCCTGTCAGATGACAAGACAATGAAATCAGGTACACAGAAAAAGACAACTATAACTAATTTAATTGAAAAACTGTCAAATGAACAGTATAAAATTACGCTATTGCATACTGTATTTGCCATTAAAAAATATCCACATTGATAAAGTTCTCACCAATATACCAGCCACCAGTCCTGCAGGATATATGCAACCTGTGGAAACAAACTTCTCTTTAGATCAGTTTTTGAAACACTCGTGAGCATGAGGAAACCAAGTTGCATGAAATGTGTGGGAGGGTGGGAAGATTAAGTCAGGTTAGACTCACTGTGACATTTCCACATGATTGTACAGTGAAGGATTTAATACTGCTAGCAGTTAAATACAGACAGGTAAAGTCTGGAGACAGTTCACGGCTGCAATGCATGTGCAGAAAGGGCTTTTGAAGGGTTAGGGCTTACCTCAGCTATAATGCTGAGCAGTACTATAACTATTAACACCAGAGGGTTACAGCCTGCTGTGAAGTACTTAAGGTAAACGCGGCTGCTAACATTTCCTTCAGCTCGACTTTCTTCTGTAATAGTTGGAGCAACTTCAACCTGCAAAACAAGGAATCACCAAGTTACATTTTAGCTTTCAAATGAGTTTAGAGATACTAGACTTGCAGGTTTATTTTTTATTTTAACTCAAACTATTCATTTCTAATCCTGTCCATTCTGATCATCCAGTAACTACAAAATGCTGCCATTTATATTTATATACCTACAGGAAGCTGATCAGTGCAGCTGCTGTCTGGTAGCAGGAGGCTGCTGGAAGAACAGTGTGAACCATGTGAGCGAATCGTCCACCGGCTGCGTAAAGACGAATTCTCTGGGTCAACCGAACATGACTCAAGTGAATGTGCTTCCTCATCACTTCTCAGCAGGGACGCAATATCCAGGCCAGACGACTGCAGCTCACTGTAGGTTCCCTGGACCATGAAACGACCCTGGAGAAACAAGTAATGAACATAAGCAACAATATGTTTGTCAGTACTTAATAACAAAAAAGCCAAAAAGGCTCATGTGGAGGAACGCTTTCCTTTGGGACAAATCATTTCTATCAATTTGGAAAATTGGAAAACCACCATCAAACATCAGTTGTGAAGCTTCTTCTACAAAGTGCAGACCATGTGAGTAAAAGGAAACACATTTAAAAGGTTATCGCGCAGATCTAATTGGATTTGTAGACAAAGCCATGTTGCCTGTTTTTCCCCACCTCTTTTCAGCTTGTCACCTAAGCTAACCACCTCCTGCCATCACTTTACATAACGCTGATCTGGATCTCTTTCATCCAGCTGAAGATTGTTTTGAAGAACTGAAGTAATATTTTTAATCTGAATGAATATCCATCCGTCCATCCATCTTCCTCGGCTTATCCGGGGCCGGGTCGCGGGGGCAGCAGCCCAAGCAGAGAAGCCCAGACCTCCCTCTCCCCAGCCACCTCCTCCAGCTCATCCGGGGGAACACCAAGGCGTTCCCAGGCCAGCCGAGAGATATGAATGAATATGACTCCTTAATTTCTGTAACCGAGTAGTTTTGTATAAACACATTAACACATCCGGCCCAGAGACTTTGAGTTGTAAGTTAAATGCATGAAATAAAAATTTGGAAACGGAAATCTCGGCTGAGGACCGGAGAGCAACGTGTCCTGGAGCTCACTCTCAGAGATTACACACCTCAGAGTAACAAACTATAACTGGTGAATGCAAACATCTCTAACCCCTGCCTAGTTAAACCAGTGTAAAGGGGGACAAACCTCCTTGAGGACCAGGATCTGCTCAGCTGTCCTCAGATGCTGGAGCTGGTGTGTGATGAGGATACGACACTTGTTCTTCAGCAGGCCACAGATGCACCTGATTTTGACAAATAACAGGGAGGTTTCTCTCCTTGCAGAAATAATCTGCATGTTAAACTGAAGATGTTAACATCACAGCACATTTATTTTGATTGGTACTGTATGTGGAAAAGCAACTGAAAGCATATCTTACTTCTTTTTTAAAGTTATGGTTTTAAGAGATGAGAAAAACTGGCTTGTTTTAGAGACAATGAACTGAATGAGAGGTTGCATAAAAGTCCAGAATGACATAAAAATATTTCTTGTTCTATCAATGCAAAGCTAATGGTACCTAAAATGAACTGAATGGAATTAAAACAGTTCCCATGAACAACAAACATGCAGTGTGTACTGTATAACATAGACATCATTATTAATTGAGATATACAGATAATTAGCACTGAACTGTTTATTACTAACTGGTCAAAAAGATGTTTTCCAACTTCTGCATCCACGGCACTTAAAGGGTCATCCAGGAGGTAGATGTCTGCATCCTGATATACAGCCCTGGAAACAAGGACACACAAAGGGGGGAATCTAATTGTCAGGAAAAAGTCTGAACTTTCACATAAACTACAGCAAATGCAACAGCACAAGTGTGTGCATGCCCACAGGGTGACAATACATGCACCCTAACATGCAGCTACTTGTTGCCTCTAGTTTAGGTTCCTCAGAAACTCAAACATTTGAATGTGTCAGGGTGCTGACACTACATGTCAGCAGTTACCTGATACATACATGCCACTTTTCTTCTAGGAAGCGTTCTTACTACATGATGTCCAAATGTTAAATGTGGCTGTCCATGTACCTTGCCAGGTTGACACGAGCTTTCTGTCCCCCACTGAGTGTGGCCCCTCTGTCCCCAATCAGAGTCAGATCGCCCTCTGGGAACAGCTGCAGGTCCTGAATTTGAAACAATGTTACTTACGTCATGATCATTTTGAGCTTTTAATGATTTATTTGAATTGTTCTTTTTCCAGAATGGAATAATTGTACAGAAAGAAGGCAATGCTCCAAATCGGACACCTTCAAGCTTGAGTGAAATTTGCAGTTTCCCAAATGGACAAACGAGTACCTTCTGATAAAAAGTGTTATGGTCAGACAAGAGAAAGATTGAGCTATTAGACCACAATGAGAAGGTATGTTTAGAGCAGGGGTGGGGAACTCCAGGCCTCAAATGCTGGTGTCCTGCAGGTTTCTAATGTGTCCTTGAGGCTGAGGTCACTCAGGATCTGGTACCAGGAAACTAACCAAATTCTGCCACAAAGAGTCGTCAAATATCCAAACAGAATCATACCAGAAGCTCGTTGATGGCTCCCAAAAGTGTCTGTTTGAAGTGCAACTTCCTAAGCGATATTGGACTAAATACTAGCAAGGGTGTATGCATATATTTGAGGCTGTGTGTATATTTTTCACCCCTAGATTAGAGAAAATCCCAAATAAATTTCAGAATTTGCTCCTAAAGCTATAGCAAACAATATGATAATTTTTTATGAAACAATAGCAGATCTCAAATGGATAAGTATAGAAGGCAGAAAGGTAAAAATACATAGAGGGCACCTGTCTTCAGGTAGGAAGGCAGGAAGTGTCTGGAACAAACTGAAGCACAGGTTTCTGGCAAAAACATCACCTACTTCCAAGGTCCATTTAAGGAAAAATATATTAATATATACCGACTTTATAATTTGATTGACTTTTTGAAGGTGTGTGGCCTTCATCAAGATCATCTGAACATATTGTTGGAGCTAATCAGCATTTTCTATGAGTAGAAACCCACCTCCAGTAAGATTTTACACCAGAGGGTAAAGAGATTCGACTTGAGCATTATATCTCACCTTCTTCAGAGCACAGGCTCTGAGGACCCTCTCATACTTTTTAGGATTCAGATGTTTCCCAAACAGGATGTTGCTGCGGATACTTCCAGGGAACACCCAGGGCTGCTGGGCTGCATAGCTTATTTGACCTCTGACCTTTAATGTGCCTGTGTCATGAGGCAGCTCTCCCAGGATGGCACTCAGTAGAGATGACTAAGGAAAACATAGATGTTATGAACATGTGACCCTGATAACACAATTTTGACACACAATATTGTAACATAAAGGCTTAAAAGTAAGTCAGTTGCTGACCTTTCCGGCCCCCACTGGTCCAATCACAGTGAGAAGCTGGTGTGACTTTACTGTGATGGAAACATTCTGCACAGATGGTGCGTCCAAGCTCTAAAAAAAAGAAAAGAATGTATTCATTAATGTATACATTTTGCATTTAAAAATATGTAAGTTGACTCATTATTAATATGAGTTTTACACTTTAACCTTTACCTTATCCCAGTAGCAGGTCAGTTCCTTAATTTCAATAGCATTTTCATTTTTTCCCTCCAGAGGCAGTGCGACCGTTTTTCTTTCAAGCTCTTCCAGGAGCAGAAAATGCTTGAGAGATATTTAAAGGACACACATGGTTTGAAACATAAACCAAATTAGCACAGTTCTCGTTTTACCCATCTACAAATTTAAAAACAACTACAATTAAGATTAAAAAGATTTGTGATGTCACCAGCAGGAGAGTTACAATATCTGCAATCAATCTAGACATCACTTTAGGATTTAGTTATCCATGATGGAGAACCATATTCATTTCAATCCTGTTTTAGTCTTACAGTGTCAAATCACAACAACAGTTGCCTTAAGATGCTTTATATTGTAAGCATGTTGACCCTACATGACCCTACTAAAATCCCAACAATCAGATTAACCAGATGAGCAAGCACTTGGTGACAGTGGGAAGGAAAAAAACCCTTTTAACAGGAAGAAACCTCAAGCAGAACCAGGCTCAGGGACGAGCGTAACGTTTAGTGTCAATGGTGTCAGATTCAAAATTGGGCATTTACCAATAGCCTCAAGTCACTGTGGGTTGTTGTCGGCATTCTCAATTCACGACTGTGTTCACACAGTTTAATGCATGTTAGTCAGCTTCACTGTAAATGTGTGACTACTAAATGGCCAAATAGCAGTTTGTCAAACGTATGCTTTAGAGAGACATTAAACTGGAGAAAAGAGAATAAAGTGGAATTCAGATTTTTGTTTTGTAATAGAAAAGTAGTAAATCTGTCATTACGGGACTAATGACAGATTTCCACTACAGTTCTGTTACTTATTCCAGTTTATGACGAAACAGAATTACCTTAATCCTGCGAATGCTCACAACAGTCTCTGACAATTTCTCAATGGCCAGAGGAAAGAACAGGGTCACTGTGAGCTTTATGGTGCCATACAGGGATGCAGTGACAAACACACTGCTGGCAGTGATGGTGTTGCCCAGGAGGGCGTAGACAGCGAAGGTGACAAACACTGTGATCTTGCTGCTGGCAAAGAATGAAGCCATGTTGAGTCCTCGCAGGTAGGAGCTTTTTAATATCTGATGAATTTCTTTCCTAGGAGTAAAGGACAACATAGGGAGGCTTAGTATATAAAGTCAGAAGACTTTATTTAGGGCTTCACAGCAATATCTGAACGTAAACAATCCTGAGTTTTGTTCATTGTCACAAAAAACAAAAAAACAAACAGATGCTCAAATGACTACGACTGAAATATTTATGTCTAAATAATGATTTTCTTCATCAGACCATGAAGAGTGCAAAGACATACTCGCATCCAAGACATTGAATTATCAGACCTCATCTTATCTTATCACCTCAATAGAGCACTTTGCTCTCAGACTGCAGGCTTACTTCTGCTTCCTTGATTATTGTAGTAAATAGAGGCAGACACTTCAGCTTTGAAAAAGCTTCCAGTTTGGATTTCAAGATTAGGCTTAAAGCTTTCCTTTTGATAAAGTTTATAGTTAAGGTTGGATCAGGTGACCCTGAACCTTACCTAATTTATGCTGCAATATGGGGCTTGTCTTTCTTCTTCACTAACCTCTTTCATCCTCTGTTTATACACCACTCTACATTTAATCATTAGTTATTATTAATCTCTGGCTCTCTTCCACCGTGTGTTTTTGTCCCGTCTTCCTCCACTAACCCCCCAACTAGCTGCACCAGATGCCCCTCCCCGAACCTGATTCTCCCAGAGGTTCTTCCTGTGTTTTTCCTTCCCACTGTCGCCAAATGCTTGCTCATATAGGGGTCGTCTAATTTTTTTGGGCCCTCTTTGTAATTCTGTAGGGTCTTATCTGTTTTTTAAAAAATTCTGTCCATTATTGTAGGTTTACATATTCATGTTTTTAATCACATACTTTCTGTCTGTGTATTTTTGGTATTTTGTGGTCTTATATTTATTTGCCTACACAGATTGAGTTAACGAGGTTTAAGTATAACTGGGCATTATCACGTATAGATCATGTGTTAGTTTGCTCCCTTGACCAAAGGCTCATTCCACCATAGCGTCATATCGTTTGGTAATGATAACTAATACTGGGAATAGATTCAGCTTGACTCAACAGAGAATGACAGTTATTTGAGCCTACTTTAGAGTGAACATTAGCAAAACAGCTTTTAAGAAAAAAATTGTTTGTTGAAAGCTTTGGTACGACCTCTGAGGACATTCAGTGCTAGGCCTTTCACAAGAATGTAATGATTCAGCGTCTGCAGAGGCCCCAAAGCCCGAGGCCTTGCGTTTGACAAATTTCACAGGGTTAATGGATCTAAATGAACGGAAAGAACATGATGTTCTTTGTTTTGTTTTCTAATAAAGATGAAGGCTTTTATGTCTTCTCTACAAATAATTTAAAAAAACATTAAAATTCAGTTTAAATATAAAGATAGACAAACCGTTTCACCAAAAATCAGCACTGTGTTTGAATTAAAATGTACACATTACTTAATATTTACTACATATTTAGTAGTTTTGTAGCTGTGGATATCTTAAGATATAAGATATCCTCTGTGGTTCTCTTTACTAGCATTTGTTTCGTGTCTCACTATGGGAATGCCTCCTGCGTGACCTCATCAGAAGCTCAAATACCATTAGGCCAGCCCTTCCCGGCTGGCTAAGTGACGCCCATGTCAGGAGGGGCTAGTGCCTCCCTATATAACGGGCTGACATAGCGTCGCATGTCATTCAAAAACCTCTTCTCGCTTCTCACAGAAGCCTGTAGACAACTGTGCTATTGGGTGCTAAGCTAAACTGTCCACAGATTCAAGTGTACAACTCGGTCGCCGGGCGCTTTGTTCCCAGCACTTCAAGTTGTCCACTAGCATACAAGCAGTAGCAATACTGTTCTGCAGCTAGTGCTGGTGTCAAGTAGCAATACTTTCACCCTGGGAAATAGCAATATTTCCCAAAGCGAAGTAGCAACACTTTGCTGATAAGAGGGGCCACTAGCCTACCATACGGTAGCAATACCCTTCGGCTGACTTGGTGCTCCTGCTGTCTGACGACGAGGGGGTCGACTCCGACGCCTCGGCTAGCATCAGCCGGGCCGTAAAGCCCTCGGCGGGGTCGAAAGGCCAGCAAAGCCGCCTCCTCTGGATCTCGACATGCAGGGAATGTGCATGCGCGCAGCTGCCAGGCTCAGCATCCTGTGGCCCGCCCCCCTGGACCCCACGCAACCCGTGGAGACTCGCGCTTCCGCGGCCGCGGTAATGCAGATGAGCCCGTCACTGAGTTTACCAGCTTTCTCCTGGAGGAAATTTCCATCTTGTGAGACAAAGGGGCTATATGAGCTGCCCCTCCCGGTGTAATGCGCAGCGGATTTCACTCACAGTATTTCCCTGTGCCAGTGAAAGACGGGAGGGGGGTGAGAGCCATCCTGGATCTTCGTGCCCTGAACCAGCACTTGACAAAGTACATGTTCAGGATGCTGACACACAGAGATTCTCTCATACACCACCTGTCCCCAGGGAGAACAGCGAGCTTGCAGTCATCCCTAGCGTTGTTTCACAGAGGCATCACAGTGACCCTCAACCAGTGCCAGGGACTGCTAGGCCTGATGGCTCCTTCTCTAGTGGCGATACCACAGGGACTTCTGC
>VURO01030003.1:18715-31900 GCA_015108175.1 Pelvicachromis taeniatus | reverse complement strand
CCCTCTTGATTTATTGAGTTTTTCTTTTTCAGTCACCTTTCTCATTCACCGTGTGTTAATAGATCTCCCTGCATTCAACCATACTTGTTATTAATCTCTGTCTCTCTTCCACAGCATGTCTCTATCCTGTCTTCCTTCTTTCACCCCAACCGGTCGCAGCAGATGGCCGCCCCTCCCTGAGCCTGGTTCTGCCGGAGGTTTCTTCCTGTTAAAAGGGAGTTTTTCCTTCCCACTGTAGCCAAAGTGCTTGCTCATAGGGGGTCATATGATTGTTGGGTTTTTCACTGTATGTATTATTGTAGGGCCTACCTTACAATGTAAAGCGCCTTGAGGCGACTGATGTTGTGATTTGGCGCTATATAAATAAAATTGAATTGAATTGAATTGAATTGAATTGAATTGAATACATGCTAAATATTTGACAGGTTACACATGATGACTTTATGGTAACGTGAAGGGAGAATGCTGGGAAATGCTGTTAGTGTGTGTGTGGGTGTTTCCGCTCCCTGTTCCTGACCCTTCCCTGCAATCACACACACATGGACACACACACACACGCACAAACACAGAGAGAGACAAAGAAATACAGAGACAAAGAGAATGAGAGAGAGGTCTTTACAAAGTGACCATTCTGGATACTTTCCAAGGGTTTTGTCAGTCACTATGGAGATTTGGAAAATAGCCCTTGCAGTTTAATTCCTCTGTTGTTACCATGGTTCAAAGGTATCCAGTGGAAGCTAAATGAGCACACATGCCTTCTCTGTGCGTTTTGCTTACCATTGACAGAAAAGATGCAGTTAGCCTAAAAACAGCAGTAAAATAGGCAGTATCACTAAAACTGCTAATGTTCAGTACTGTGCAAAAGTTTTGACCACCCATTATTTTTTTATATGTTGCTTCTTATGGAGCCAGACTTTCTTGTAACCTTTAAAGTGTTCTTGGTCAATAGTTCTCCAGGCATTGTGAAGGTCTTTCAGAGTTTTTCTTTGGACCTTTTGCAGTCCAGGCCTTGAGCCTGACTATTTTCAGAGGACTTTTTGTTTTGTTTGTTTGGTTGTTATGTCATTTAGGACTAATCTATGAATTACTCAAGCATAAAAAAGACCCTAAACTGGACAAGTGAGAGACAAAAAAAAAAAAAATCTACACCATATAAACAGTATCTGAAAGTTATTTCCTTAAGAAATAAGTGAAAATTCCAGCAAAGACCTGACAGGGAAGCAGGGAGAAAAGGCTGAGGTATGCCAAATTACACATGAACTGCTATGAAAATCTGTATTAGGTCTGATGGAGTACTGAATCTAAATTGGAAATGTCAACATCATTGAAGCAGCGTGGGATCATCTTGACAGAGAACGGAACGAAGAGCAGTCAACGTCCAAAGAAAAGGTTTGAATGTCCTTTAAGAAGCCTGGAGAAAATATTCCTGAAGACTACTTAAAGACATGACATGGAGAATAAAGGCGATCACACCAAATATTGTATTTCTATGCAAGTTTGCACGTTTCAATAAATTGCTGATTTTTCCCCCCCTTTTTTAAATGAAACCATCTGAGCAGTGAAATATTTCTTCAGTGAAGCTGCTTTTGAAAATGTGACAATATGAAAAAGTTTGTCAAATGACTCCAGCTCTATAATCTCAGGACTGTCTGCAGCACATGTAGCAGCGCACACATCCCATCTGAGCACACAGTGGTGTGCACTGCAACACATTAATTCCTGGTAAGTTTCTGAGCTGTAGGTGAATCAGCTATGCTATTAAAAGCACCTGTAATGTGTAAACCCCACTCTGTGACACCAATACAGTTCTGACCTATCGGTGCATGGACACCACTGTGTGTGTCCTCTGGGGCCTGTGGTTTGGGGTGGGACATCTGTGGACTGAGTTTGTGAACATCTCTTAGATCAGGGGAATGTCCTTGTTATTGGTCAGCACTAATGTTTAAATGGGTGGTACATGTCTAAATAACATCCAGGTTTTCCTGTAGAACACTACATTGTGTAGTAGACTGGTGTTTAATTTGACTTTTTTTTTACTCTCTAAAAATTGTTATTGACCACATTAATCCAGTTTTAAACAGCCCCTACTTTCCTCCACTGATAATAACCTGACTCTCACACTGACTTGACAAAAGCCCACTCAAGGCCCTGCTGTGGATTTACAACCTTTCTTTCTCATATTAAGATTTACTTCTGTCTGCTCTCCGTGGATTAACTCATGTGCAACAAATACTTTGTGCTCAGATTCTGAGCAGAGATGCTGACCAAATGAAAAAAACCAAAGGAAAAAAAGAGAGAGAGAGACACCACAATAACTAATTTTCACAACCTTATAGCTGAACTCATCACTTATGTCCTGTGAGAATCGACGAACAGTGCAGCCACTGTCTCCACTTTAGTTCTGGTAAATAATGTTGGGGATGATTGCTATGGCTACTGGTGCGCACGGGTTGGTGATTCACCATCATGGGAGATAAAACAAAGGTTTCTTTTTTGCTTTTACCCTGCGGTTTTGAAGGGACGACACCCAGAAATAAGATTGAACTTATCTGTTCCCCTGCGCCATTACAGAGTGTCTGACTCTGACTGATGTCGAGTCTTATTTGATTCTTTGTGTACGCCTCCTTTAATTAGCTCCCCTGCAGGGCTGTTGCTTTGGAGCAGAAAAGTGGAATCTCAGCAACAAAAATAAAAAGACAAAGCGATAAATTCCCAAGAATGGGAGCTATTTGGCCCAAACTGTTGCACTGTCAAGCGCCGTGCTACACACAATAATTACGGCCTACTGTCGGCATTCTCTTGATGCAGTTAGGTGACAGATCAGCAATACACAATCCCTGCTCTGTTTGTGTCAATCCAGGCCTCCTCTGTCTGTCTCTGTGGCCAATACTGGCAAAGCAGGATCATAATGGGCCTGGGAGCAGGAATTTTCATGGCCCCCACCCTGTTTCTAAGTGAGCGTTGATCATGTGAATTTCTGTAGCTGCTTTTGGTAATGGGCTTCCACTGTTTTACTCAGACCACGGCCTCATGTGTGCATGCTCAAATACCACAAACCGAAATGTTCATTTGCTGCACTTAGTATGCTTTTGCCTATCACTTCCCCAGTTTCCAGAGTTTTGAATTGAACTTTTGAAGTTCTCTTTAGATTTTAATATTTCACTTTAATGCTAAAAGATCTGCAGACCACATTGTGCAAAAATCAGTCATCTTTCTTGATACCTTTAACTGCATTTTGCCATTTATACCATTACTTTTATTATAATCTTGATTATTTTTCTGCATGCTGGGCAGTTGACTAGAGGAAGATTTTGCATGTTTTCCTTATTTGATTCATCCTTGCATGTCTTTGACAAATGCCCTTATGTAAGATATGATGGTCCTTTAAAACCCATGAAAAAAGGAAACATTTTAAATTACTTTAGATACAGGTCAGACCACACAGAAACTTTATCAACTCCATACAGATTTGTTTAAAAATAGAAAATACTTACACAATCTGACTTTTCAGGATAACATTCAGTGACAACCATCTTGTAACTACACAACATGCATGCTAAATTAAAAAATTAAGAAACTGCTCCCAAACCCCCAGATTTGTATCAAAATTGACTTCAAAGCAATGAACTTCTCACTTGTGATTTTATTGGATTCGTTTATATAATTGCACAAATAAAGAAAAGAAAAATTATTAAGCAAAAAACGTAGGACTACTTTCTTGGAGTTGCACAATATCTCTAAAATTTGAAACATCCTGTCTCAGAGTGATGCTGAAAAAATATTTCATGCATTTATACTGTTGTATTGACCTATGGTAATTTCTTATTATCAGACTGTGTTAAAAACTTCCCGAAAAGCCTTCAGTTAATCCAAAATGCTGCAGTGAGAGTTCTGACAGGGACTAGAAAGAGAGAGCATATTTCTCTATGCATAGTGCTGCATATCTGAGGTGCATATCACCTCAAAAGAACACTTTACTCTCAGACTGTGGGGTTACATGTGGTTTCTAGGATATTTAAAAGTAAAATGGGAGGCAGAGACTTAACCATTCAGCCCCCTCTTCTGTGGAACCTGCTCCCTGTTTGGACTTGTGACACAGACACCCTCTCTACTTTTAAGACTAGCTTTTTGAATAAAGCTTTTAGTTAGGAATGGATTAAGGGACCCCAAATCCTTCTGTAGTTAGGCTCCAGTATGACTAGGCTGCTAGCGGCTTCCCATGATGCACTGAGCTTTTAGTTATTAAAAACTTTTGGCGCTCTTCGACAGTGTGCTTTTTCAATTGAGTTGTATTTATACAGCGCCAAATCATAACAACAGTCGCCTCAAGGAGCTTTATATTGTAAGGTAGACCCTTCAATAATACATACAGAGAAAAACCCAACAAGCACATAACCCCCTATGAGCAAGCACTTTGGCGACAGCGGGAAGGAAAAACTCCCTTTTAACAGGAAGTAACCTCTGGCAGAACCAGGCTCTGGGGTGGGGGCATCTGCCACGAGCGGTTGGGGTGAGAGAAGGAAGACAGGAAAAAAGACATACTGTGGAAGAGAGCTAGAGATTTTCAAGTTTCAAGTTATGTCCCGGAGTCATGTTAACATAAATTCAGATGATTCTTTCTCATTAATCTGCAGACCCGCATTATTTTCTGCACATTCAAAATCAAAATCAAAATGCAAACATTTTGAGTGTTCTGGTAATTTATTAAAAATGAAAGCGGTGGAATCCAATTCATACAGTTACCATTTACTTATTGCTTGATTAACACACTTTTGGGCACAACCGTCGACTAGAACATCTGTGCACAGTCTTAACAAATATAACACAGATAAGGACTATAAGAGTAAAACCAAAGGTTTTAAATGATCAATCAGCTTAGACAAAGCCAGACTATAATTTGAAGTTTGCATCACAAAGATGAAACAAGCTCACAGAGTAGCTGGGTTTATTACTGCACAGTCATATCTCAGGGGCTACACGCCAGCTTCAGATAACCGCAGTCACCCTCACCCGCAAGCCAAAAATGTGAAAGTCTCTCTGAAAGGGATATTTGTGCATTCAGTCACATCTAGTGAAAACAACGTCACTAAAACTAATTTGATCTCCTGTTGGACTTATTTTATGTTTACTAAAGAGCAGACAACACTCAGTAGAACCAGCGCAGCACAGTAGGAAGGTGTTAGGTGTCACTGGCTCAGCTCTGCTGCCATGCGTCTCTCCACAGAATCACTAAATCTCAGCAAGTCAGCAGCACTGCAGCACTGACAGCCCCGTGCACTGAGAAGGGCAAAAGACTGAGGAGGGGGAAGAAGGAAAGAGCTTTTAGACACAAAGATTAGTCCTTATGGAAATATCTCATTATTTTCGTTGCAGGTCAGTCTGAGAAGAGGGCGACAAATAATACACCCCAAACACAAGCTTCAGGAATGCAGCAAACCTGCCAGTATTGAATGACTTTGACTCATATCCCCCAAGCTCTCTGTTTTTTTCCTCCTAGGATTAGTGTGTGACATCATCAGACTTGTTCTTTAAACCTGATTAACCATTGTGAGGCTGCTGACTTGCACATACATTACAAGACGTGTATTTCTCACCCAAGCAAACGTCCTTCACCAAAATAGAAGACGTATCTAAAACACAATGGTATTACACTTAGACATGTAGTCATACATTGAATATGCCTACTGCTGATATGGGTGCATTATTTAAAAAAAAAACCCCCAAAAAACCTAACTCGTTTTCTTTGCAATTCTCTGCATCGTATGATGAAAAAGTCCTTTCCTCTTGTGGGTACTAAATGTCACTGTTTCGTCTACAGTAAGTGAGAGTGTAAAAACATTCCTTGTGATGTTTGGTGTCCCAGTTGATCGTTAAAAGTTTGGGCAAACTTGCTGAGAGTAGTCTCGAATGTGTGCAAAATATCCAGGATCAACATCTTGGACGCAACAGCACAATCCAATTACATTAGGCTACTGTATGCGAAGAGTTGGTGTAAATATCTGTGGGTCTGACAGGCAAATGTGTGTGCGCTATTTGCCATTGGATTCTCAATGTGCCACTCAAGTCACTGTTACGTATTTGCATAAGGAGGAGACTATAAATGAGTAACGGTTTAGGAAACGCCTTCCTAGGCGCACTCCGTGGATGCTGATAGAAACAAGATATATTCCAGACGGTGCTCTGGTACTTAAAGACACAAACAAGATGGCTTATAGATCAGGTCCACATTCATCTTACCGAAAGATGTTCGGCGGGGAGAAAACCGCCGTAAGGTCCAGCTACTCGAGCCGCCAGTTTTCAGTCCCGGTGCGCTCCTCCCGGGTCTCCTTCGGGTTGTCCTCCACCCCGACCATATACGCGTCGAAGACCCAGAGGCTCCGGAGCAGTGCAGCCATGCCCCGACTGGCGTCCGAGAACTTGGACTTCTCGTTGTCTGACGCCATAAACAGCGAATTCATGACGAACCGCACCAACGAGAAGGCGCAGATGCAGTCCCTCAACGACCGCTTCGCCAACTACATCGAGAAGGTTCGCTTCTTGGAGCAGCAAAACAAGATCCTGCTGGCGGAGCTGGAGCAGCTGCGGGGCAAAGGGACGTCCCGAGTTGGAGATCTTTATGAGGACGAGATGAGGGAGCTGAGACGCCAGGTGGACCAGCTCACCAACGAGAAGGCCCGCGTGGAAGTTCACCGGGATAACCTGGCGGACGACATCGACAGGCTGAGAGAGAAGTAGGAGGCGTGGCACTTTTCGGTCCTCAACTCCATGCGTTCTTTCTTTTGTTGTCTAGGCCTGTTATTCAGCTCTGGTACTTTACGGTAATCTTTATTCGTTTTAGCCTAAACAGACTGTGTACAGAGTGAGAATGGCGAGTATGTAGACATAAATTCGTACCCTGCACTGCGCAAAAAGGGGGTTTTTTTCGTGCTTAAACGAGAAGTGAATGCAAATGATTTGTACGTGTACAGTGACTGCTTAAATAAAGCATCTGCTTTATGCTTTTCTTTACAGGTTGCAGGATGAAATTTCCCAGCGGGAGGAGTCTGAGGCAAACATGCAGAGCTTTAGACAGGTACAGCTCTACACTGGTGACAGCAGCCAAATGTAGCAGCCATGTAATTAAGGTTTAAGCAAGCAAACTGATGGAAAGTGATGTGAAAGTAATTGGATAAACTTTTATCCTTAATTTAAAGAGCAGCTTTCTCTTTTCTTTTCTGGGTGATCTCTCTCTAATTATTGCCCATGAGCTTTGGAGACAGGAATGCACTCTTCTGATGGCACAACAGCCGATTCTAGGCATGATCCAAAATAACTGTGACTGTGAGCAGTGACTGACCCTGGACTGGTACAAAAGGCCAAGCTGTGACTGTTGAGTTAAATCAGGCCTCCAGCGGGAGATCTTTTTAAGTCTGACTGGTCACAATGAATGAGCCGGACACAAGGGCAACAACAATGTGGATCCAATGTGGTTATCAGAGCGAGAAGACAAGCCACCATGTGATCCGGCTGTCTCGTTCTGGGAGAGCATCAGCACAGAAAAATCTCACTTGTTATGGTCTTGTCAGAGATCGTTCCATATCACTGGTTTTCACAGGGATGAGTCATGCAGACAGTTTCCAAAAGTTGTCATGGAAAGAAAAGGTGAAAAAGTTGTCATTCCACCAAATTAGTTTAAATTTTAGACTTATGATGATGACTGATTGCCTTTTAGGACTTGCTTTAAGTGATACATACGTTACACAGTCATGGCATAGTCTGTGTGAATGGGAGGAAGGAAGTCCCTGTGGCCTGCCTGAGTGGCACACTGACAACAATGCAGTGCCCGCAGCTAGCTCTTGTTCAGTCAGGCAGACAGTCACTCTCTCAGCCTTGGGCTTGTTTGGGAACCTTTGCTGAATAGCACACTTTGTTTGTGGCATTAGTGCAGAGGCAAAGCTGCTTCATTTGCTGATACCTCAGTTACCAGCCTGCCAACGCCCCAACAAAGCCATGGTGCCACAGCAAGTCTGTATGTATGAGTAAGAAAAAGTCTTCTGTTTCAATAAAACAGAAGACTGCTTTATGAACTTTATTCAGTAATGTTATAAAATGATACCAAAAAAAATTACAGTTTCCAGTAGGAGAACTACTGGAAAAAACTGCTAGGAGTTGCAGGTTAGGTTGGGTTATTAATAATCTCTTTAATAATTTGTTGTGGTTCTGGGTATTCTCCAGAATTCAATGAATTCTGTCCAGCCTTTTCCCAGACACAAAGAATGTCAGGCCTGCGGCTATAGAGGTTCATTTGTTTGTTTTATTGCACAGTGAGCAAACTCATGCAATCATAGAGCATAAGAATAACTGTGTCAAACAAATGTAGATGAGAAAAGTCACTTATTTTCTTGAACTTGATTACAGTGCTTATGTGCAGTATTTGAGCAAAAGTCTGCCTATAATGCAGCTGCTGAATTGTATGACACAAGAAAACACCTACTCATCTGTTACCAACATCGGCAAGGACATGTCATGTGCCCACAGTTGATGTTCATTGGATGCATGTGTTTGTGACCTTAATCAACCACACAATGGGTCATTTTGTGCACTGGATTGTGTGAGGGCTTTTTACAGCATGTGCACAAGAGGTTTTTTTTTTTTTCCTTTGTCAGCAAGCACATTACGCATAACTCATGTCACCTTCACAAGTCACCTTATTAAGAGTCAGTGTTATCGTGCAGGATGTGGACAACGCTGCTCTCGCCAGACTGGACCTGGAGCGGAAGGCGGAGTCACTCCAAGAGGAAATCAACTTCCTCAAGAAGCTGCATGATGAGGTAAGCCTTCCTTTTTTGTTGCCTAAGCTAAATCGGTCTACTGCAGAAGTATTGGATGTGTGTAGCCCAAGAGGAAAAAGGTACTTTTAGAAAAACTGGGCCAAATAGTTTGAAATATTTGTTAATCTGCTCAAGCGCCACATCAGCAGGGTTTGGTTTTTCTAAGTCTTTAAGGCTAATTCCCCCAAAACATACAAAAAACAAACTGACTCTGCTGAATTTGCTGCAGGAAATGTTGGAGCTGCAGAATCAGATGCAGCAGCAGCAACATGTGCAGGTGGACATGGATATAGCAAAGCCTGACCTGACAGCGGCCCTGAGGGACGTCCGTCTGCAGTATGAGAACCTGGCCTCCAAAAACATCCAGGAGTCAGAGGAATGGTACAAATCCAAGGTAAAAGCATTTTAGAGAAGCATATTTAACCAAGTGCAGTTACATGAACTACAGCTTCAAAATAATCCCACCTTCAACTCATGAATTTTAAATATTTTTATATTAATAACATGACCATTTATGTAACAAACACCAGAAGCAGTAAATATTAGGCTCAAAATTTATCAGGAAGGCCAATAAAAGACTAACAAGTGACACTAATGTTTCTTTGTATTTGTTTTACAGGTAAAAAAAAATAAGTGTTTGCTAACAAATTCACCCTATAAATGCAACATCATTTGTCCAAAATATGTGATTAGTCTTTGTTATCTTAAAAACTGATTATACATTAGAATACAGAGAACTAGCGGTATAAGCCATCCTTCTTCATGACATTTGAGCACTGGTGGAAAGTCAGTAACCTTAAAAGTGCCTCGGAGCACTGGTGCTGCAGTGGTAATCCCTGCAAGGCTCTGTCGTGGCTACAGCTTTCATAATTTACACACTTCGTGAAAGCTGCCGTGCTCCCTTCTCCTTCAGCCTCTGACTCATCATTTATTGAAGAGTTGATTTCTCATTTTTTCCCTCTCTTCCTCTCTCTCCTCTCTGTTTGTCACTGTGATTGCCAGTTTGCTGACCTCACTGAAGCTGCAGCCAGGAATAATGAAGCTCTGAGAGTGGCCAAACAGGAGTCCAATGATTACAGACGCCAAGTTCAGGCACTTACTTGTGAAGTGGATGCCCTCAAAGGAACTGTGAGTTTGCAATTTTTGGCTGAAATGTAGAAAATGTACAATATATATAAAACTTTTCAACAGTTGTATAACTGGAAGCAAAGGGGGAAATAAAAATGAGCACAAGTTCAGAAAATACTTCTTTTTTTAACTTGAACTCTTACTGCAAAGTGTCCTTTCTTCTATCTTGGCTGCCATCCCAGAATGAGTCCTTGGAGCGCCAGATGAGGGAGATGGAGGAGAACTTCTCCTTGGAGACGGGCGGGTACCAGGACACCATCAGCCGTCTGGAGGAGGATATTCACAACATGAAGGATGAGATGGCTCGTCACCTCCGCGAGTACCAGGACCTGCTAAATGTCAAGATGGCTCTGGACATTGAGATTGCCACCTACAGAAAGCTGCTGGAAGGAGAGGAGAGCAGGTGATTGGAGAAGCATTTTCTGATGCTGTAATCTAGAATACAGATGTGAGCGCTCATTTGATTCAAGATTCAAGGTGCTGATCTTAATTAGTGAGCTGTATTTTCTCTGTCTGCAGAATCTCCACCCCCTTGCCAAACTTCTCATCTCTTAACCTGAGAGGTAAGATTCTCCATGCTGAGTTTGACAGTTGGAATGACAGTTTTTGCCCGTTTCTAACAATACTTCTTTGTCTTAGAAACAATGGTTGATTCCAAACCACTTATCGAAACCACGACAACCAAGAAAGTTCTCATCAAGACCATTGAGACCAGGGATGGTCAGGTAGAATACGCTTGAAGAGATCTTTCACATCATACAGGCACATACAGATATATCCCTGCTTATCGCCTTTTCTCTTTTCCTCTGCACCCTTGTTCAGGTGATCAACGAGTCGACCCAGAACCACGATGACATGGACTAATAATGTCCTTGTCTTTACCAGACCACCAACAAAAAGCAATAAGAAGAAACCCATATCACTCGGGCTATAAGCAAGCAAACAAACCAACAACACACAAAAAGCAAACAGCTTCGAGAAGTGCCTTTGTATGTGGTGATCCAGTAAGCCTGTTAGTTGACACAGACTGTATTTTGCTTCCTTGGCCGCTGCAAGTATTTTGTCACAGTTGTTTAGACACAATAATGAAGTCAGCACAACACAGCAGTTCTCACTGAGGCCTACAAAAATCTATCTTTGTAACCAAAGTAGTATTTTTGATCAATATAGCATGCACTTACCAGAAAAACTGTATGCTAAAGATGTCACAATTGCCTGTATGCAGCAATAAACCATGAAGACTGTTACTCGCTACTGTGCACGAGGTGTAATACTTGTAGTACTTGTAATACTGCAGTGCATTATTGCTATAAAGTATAAAAATACTTTATACCTAATGCTATACATATAAAGCATTATCTTTTATCTGACTTTGAGCAACACAAACTGTCAAAGTATCCGTGAAGTAAGTCTGGATTAGCTGAGAGAAGTGCTGAACAAGGAAGTCTGATAAAAATATTATTTGCAAAGTTAGATTATTTTAATTTAAGTTAAATTATGCTTCTGAAAATCAAAGTAAGACTCCAAACATAATAAACATAAATATTTTCATGCTAAATAAGTGCAGACAGAGACAAAAAAAAAAAAAACAAACTTAACTATTAGGTTGTTAGTTAAGTTAATTTATTCTGTGTATATTATACACAGCTGGATCCTTTCACATCATCACTTAAAGAAGAACCTTAATGAATGCATTCAGCTTGGCTTCAATAGAACACAATGAAACAACTCGATCATTGAGAGGAACAATTTGTGCAATTTATTCAAAAGCAACAAATTGCAGAAATATTTGTGCAGTTAGATTTTGATGGACAGTTATCCCACACACTAACTCCTGTGATTGTGATGCTGTGATAAGTTGCTACTGCCTTACTGAACATAAGGATTCCTCTCAGGTCATGATGATTTGGTTATCAGATAAGCAGTACTGATGGAGACATTATATACCTGTAAAGCCTATCAGTGACTATTTTACTAAGGAGGTTCATCCAGAGGCTGCTCTGAGTAAAAGACAGTTCATATTCCGGGGCTTCAGTGGGGTCTTTGGATTCATGCACTTGGCTCTTCCAACTAATCACGCCCATCCACTTTTGTTCTAAATGTATTTACACGTGAAAAAGAAATCAATGTAGTGGAAATTGCTCTCAGTACACTAGAAATACATAAACGTTAATGATATGCAATAAAGCAAAGAAAGCAATCCCCAGTGACCTGAGCAAACAGCAGCTTAACTAATGGATCGTTCAGGGGTCACCTGATCCAACCCGAACTGTAAGCTTTGTGAAAAAAGAAAGTTTTACGTTGAATTTTAAATGTAAGTGTGTAAGTAGGGTAGGAATGTAAGCAGGGTATTTGTTTCCCAAATCCAAAGTGAAAGTTTGTGCCACAGGGGAGGGGCCTGAAAGCTGAAGATTCAGCAAGTAAGCCTGTAGTCTGAGAGTGAAGTCCTCACTTAGTTACTATACCATAGTAACTATAGTATAGTACTGTAGTGCCTCTAACACATAACAGAGATGTTTTTAAGCACAACAAAAGTTTTATTTTTACTTTTTATAATCAACTAATCACATTTATTGCATCTTTTTTATTGCACCTGTTGTTAGCACAACATGTACCATCTCACACGACCTATTAGCCTTTTAATATAGTAAAATTAGATTAGTTAACACAATGTGCCTTTGGAACACATGAGTGACACTGCTGCAAATGCACCTGTTAATGCCTAAATTGAAAACAAATCTAATGACTCATGATGAATTATTTCATTCGTCAGTAAAATGTGCTTTTCTTTCAAACACTGGACAATTTTAAATGACCACAAACATTTGAAGGGATAGTTCATCCAAGTCGCTGTCACAGTACCATTGAAAAAATACATTCCAAGTTTAATTAACACACACATGGGTATATATCAGCAATATTTTAGTTAGTGTTAAAAAGTTTTTCAAGTGAGAAACAACACAGAATATGATAAGCAGAGCTGATCTGAATAGATCTGAGACAGAAGAAGCTCCAGGCCACTATGACACTATTCAGTAAATACAATCTGAGATTATTTTGTTAGCTGCTGTTTCCAAAATGAAGAAATAGTTTTGGACTAAACTTTTAATTTAAGGTGGACTTTTTTTTTTTTTTTTTTTTTTTTTCTTTTTTTGGTTTTTTTTTTTTTTTTTTTTTTTTTTTTTTTTTTTTTTTTTTTTTTTTGTTTTTTCTTTTTTGTTTTTTTTTTAGTTTTAGTTTGTGTTTT
>VURO01030003.1:0-17984 GCA_015108175.1 Pelvicachromis taeniatus | reverse complement strand
TGTAAAAAAAAAAAAAAAAAAGGAAAAAGAAAAAAGTACATCACCGACTTTAGTGATTGAGACAACTGCACTCCTCTTCCCTCAGGTTAATAATTGAAGTAGCCAGGAACTACACCTTCATTTTCTTGGCCACGCCCAAATCTCGCGATCACTTTTCGCAGACGGGCCTGCTTTAAAAGGCGCCTGTGACGAAGGGAATCTACAGGTAATTTGTGATGATACAATTAACATTTATGTCAGCGCAGCTAAATCTCTGCTGGTTTGAACAGCTCGGGATACCTTGCTGGTTAATTGTTGCCGCTTGTTTTCGCCGCCCTGTCCCGGGAGATCGGCGCTTTCTTTAGATGACGTGTCTTTCGGAGGAAACAGAAAACGAAGAAGATGCAGACACGGTCCGGTCAAAGTGCGGAGTTTTCTTTCTTTTAAATGTCACTTTACGATGAGGGTTCCAAGCTTACAGCTGAAGTACATGTTTTTCTCTGCATTGTTGGCCACTTTCAACAGGTTTTGGGTAAAATGAAACTCAGAGTAACCGTTTCCAACTGAGACATTTAACTTTTATTTAGCGATGGGTTCGGTGACTTCTGCTCTAACTAGGACGAGGAACGCGTTGGTGAAAGTCGGCTCAGAGCCGGAGAACCATGACCCGGAGAGAAGCCAGTCCGCTCCGGAGTCGGACCGGGCCAATAGCAAAGCCAGGAAAAGGGCAACACGGTTCAACATTTCCAACCAGACCGCACGGCAGAGCTCCCGGCAGTCGCTGTCCGAGGTCCTGAGTAGACAGGACTCCGACAGAGCCAAACAGAGTTCAAAGAAAAAGGCTTTCGAGAGTCCACACAGCGGTGAGTTATACAGCATGCGATTGCTTTCCGACATCATAGCACATAACAAGGAGAAGTTGTGGAAAACAACACATACTAATGCCCCTTTAAGAACCAGATATAGTACAGTTTACCCAGTTATATTTATGCAAATACACTTTAACTTCTCTAAATTTCACCCAGAGATATTTTGCGCCTAACTCTGTATAAAGTTAGACGGCACCTGGAGAATACTTCTTCTATTACTCTTTTAGAGACAGAGAAGCTCAGGTGGAAGTAGTGAAGTTAATGATGGTTCAGTTTAATTAAGAGACCTAATGAGCCAGGTGTACAATAGCAGAACCATTTGGATGCTAATTTAAATTGCAGCTGAACTTATTAATGTCATGGATTACACCTGTGGTTTTCTTGCGAAAAGTTAATCTTTGAGAAGGGACGAGTAACACGCAGCAGATGTAGAAGAAGTTATTATTATTATTTTTTTTTTACTTTAAAGCAAGCAGTGGCCCTTGACTCAAGATAAATACTCTACATAACTAAAGGTCTGACATTAAAATGGTTGTAATTATAGTCATCATATAAATTCCTCACTCTTTCACCATAGCACTCACTCGCATTCACCATAGCACTGATAGTGACTCTTTTGCTTCTGCTTTAGAAGCGTTAGGTTCATCTTGTATTTAATAAGGGAAGTATTTAGGGCTGTACTTAGAAAACCACTGACATGCAATAATCACTGAGGTTTGATCATGAGGGCCATGTACTGCACACTCTTTTAAAAGCTGGGAATTATGTTGTGATGAATGCCAGTAAAAGTAAGTGACCGCTCCATAGACGAGGATAGCAATTTTACCAATATAATTTCTCAGGTTCATTTTATGTGAAAGCAACATCTCCCTTTGTGTATGTGTGTGGGTGTGGGGGGGCATCCTGGCTTTTGTGTTACTTTATACTGCAGATCTCTGTGGTTCATTTCATGGATTTTTTTTAAAAATAGATGAGAGCAACTGGTCACTTCAGAGGATCGTGTGAATATCCTGCTGACAAAAGGTATTCACTGATTGAATGCTGAGCTCTTTGAAGACCAGGCTCAATGCAGCATATCTCCACTACCAGAGCATCTGTTTGATGTTTGAGATCCCCCCGAAACTGAAATAAACAAAACTAACAGTCCTATCATTCTATGTTAACCCCGCAGTTTGGCATTTATGTGCTTTGGCTGAGATTTACAGCATGTACAAAGTCTTGCTGAAGCTGCTTGTGTTGTCTGGTTAATGCCTACTAAGCTCTGCAGAGGTGTGTGAGTCTGCATTGAGTTAATGAACATGTTCTAAACATGAACGAGCTGTATGGGTTTTTAAATGGTTTTGACCTTTATTTTGCTCAGCACTTCTCTCAGCTAATCCTGTTTATCTTCACCTTGCTCTACCACTGTCATCTCTAGTTACAACTCTCTGCATCTCTGTCCTCGAGGGAAATTCCTCTCCCTGGTTGGCTCCTTAAATATCACCTGTATTGGGCAGTTTCCATGACCATATGACAGTGTAGACTCCCGCTGAGTTTCCTTCCTGATCCCCAGTGACGTTTATGTGTGCTGAAGAGTCTCCTGCCTGACTGTGCACACAAGTGCTACCTCCTGAGGGGGGGAAACAAAAAAACACACACATGCCAAAAAAATAAAAATAAAATAAGCACCTTCCTCAGTATCAGGCTTCTCTGGTTGGATCTCTTCAGTATCATAGTGCTTAGTTATAATATTAAGGGACTGCAGAGGTTTTTTTTATTTTTTATTGACCCATTAGAGCATGGCTACAGACCACAGACAGACAAACATACCCCATGATTAATATGGACAGATCAGTACCAAAACAGCTTCTACCATGACGACGCAACATGTGTTCTAGGAATTATTTTACAGCCATAGTCATGTCATGTTGAAGAACTGCAATTACCCTACCTTTATAACCAGCACAAAAAATAGACCATAAGATTTCAAGGTGGTGTAGCTGCTCTTGTAGCATACATTAGTCATACTATATAAAGGAGTCAAGTTGCGTTTATGATCGCAGGTTTCAAAAGATTTAACCTGATTTGTAGAACTGTAGCAAGAAATTCTTTTTTTTTCTTCACGTGTTAATTCATTTCATTCCCAAATGCACATAATCGGACACTTTTCTGAGAAGTGTGAAAAGAGCTGATTTTTCTATAATGACATTCTAATTAGAGTCCATAAGTAATGGCTGTGATATTTTTTCATTTATAGACAAAAAATTCTTGGAAAATATAGAGCTTTTACTTAACTTGAATGTGCTATTTAATTTAAATGTACACTCACCTGCCACTTCATTAGGTACACCTAGATTGTACTGAGTTTGATCTGCTGTTGCCTTCAGGACTGTCTTAATTCTTCATGGCATAGCTTCAACAAAGACCTTGAAACACTAATCAGATATTTTGGCCATATTGGCATGATGTCATCACACACAGGCTTATTGGCAGTATGATTATGAATCTTCTGTTCCACTACATCATGCTCTATTTTCCAAGAAACCAGTTCGAGATGATTTGACCTTTGTGATATGGCGTGTTATACTGCTGTAGGCAGTCATCAGAAGATTTCTACACTGTTCTCATAAAGGGATGGACATGGTCAGCAACAATACCCAGGTGTGCCAAAAAAGTACCTCCCACACCATTACACCCCCACCACCAGCCTGAACTGTTGATGTGAGGCAGGATGGATTCATACTCATATATTCTGACACTGGCATCCGAATGTTGCAGCAGAAATTGAGACTTATCAGTCCACACAATGCTTTCCAGTCTTCTCTCATCCACTTTTGGTTATAGCCTCAGTTTTCTGTTCTTAGCTGACAGGAGTTCTACAGCCCATCTGCTTTATGCCATGAACACATCGTGTATTCATGAAATGCTTTTCTGCATGCCTTAGTGGTATCAAGTGGTTGTTTGCGTTATTGTTGCCTTACTATCACCTTGAAGCAGTGTAGCCAATTTTATCTGACCTTTGGCATCAACAAGGCATTTTACCCAGACAGCTGCTGCTCACTGAATATCTTCTCTTTTCTCTGTAAACCCTAGAGATGGTTATTAAAGAAAATCCTGGTTGCTCAGCAAATTCTAAAATACTGAAATCAGTTTGCCTTGCACCAACAACCATGCCACACACAAAGTCTCGTAAATCACCTTTCTTCCTCATTTTGATGCTCAGTTTGACCTTCAACTGGTCATCTTGACCATGTCTGCATGGCTAAATGAACTGTGTTGCCACTATGATAACAGCTGATTTGATATTTCCATTAATGAGCAGTTGAACAGATGCGCCTAATAAAATGTCTGGGGAATGTATATTCTATTCTTTCATCCTCGCATTTCTGCTTCACTGTAGAGTGCAAGGAAAAGATGAAGAGAGAAAGGATTAATTAGGAACCAACGACTACTTTACATCTAGCTGGTCTTCAGTGGGAAAGTTGGCAACCCTGAATTGTCATTGCTGCCCACTGTGCAACTAATGTACATTTATCTGTGTTAGTGGTGTAAGTGTGTAAATCAGGGAGGGGTATTCAAAAATATCCTCTTTAAAAAGTGGTGCGTAAGCTTCGCACCATTTGTGGTTAAAATTTTAATGGTCAGTTATAATCTCTCCTTACTGTCTTAAAAGTATTAAATGGTTTAATTGAAGCTGTTTGCTGTTATTTAGTAGAAAAAGCAGCAGTTCAAAAGTACAAAATAATTTTCTGTCTGTTGACTAACTCTAGTTTTAAAGTATACAGTTTAGTATTTGATAACTATTAAGTCAATATTAAGGGTTTTTTTTATGTCATACAGTCAGTCCAAACTCTGTTTCCTTTGTGGCCAGTGCACCACAGCCTGCACAGTCTGCTCTGTTTCCAAATTGTCAAGAAACTAGACTTCACTTTTTCATAAAGTGCAGAACTGCTGTGGTTTTCACGCTGTGTCCAAATAACGCAGATTAGTTGCTTTGGTGTGTCGGCACAACGATGTCTGGGATGTGAAAGATGTCTGCCTCTAATCAAAAGGATTACATCTTTTTGCCCTGCTGAACTTACCCTCACCAAACTAGTTTTGCCTCTTTGATATGGAACCACGCTGGTGCAAAAATCATTAGCTAAAACTGTGGACTCTATTTCTTAAGACTTCTTTTCCTTGTTCTCTTCAGGGTCTTGGTGCAGGAGAAATCAGATGACATCTCATGGAGCGCTCTGTTTTGTCAGCTCATTTCCCTCAGCTTTGCAACACAGGCTAACATTACCCTTAAAGGTGCCTCTAATGAGTATTTAGCAGGGGAAAAGACAAGCTCCCTTGCACCCAGTGTGTCTTAATTACATGAGTGTGTCACTGTGGTGACAGCGGTGTTGGGACTGACAAAGTGTAAGTCATGCCGCGGTCTAGGGGAGATCTCTAATGAGCTTGTTTTTCCGTGTGATTGCGCAGTTGTTGTCAAGAATTGTGATGTGCTACTGGGACAGATTACAAAAGTTTCAAAACTGATCAAATAAAATGACAGTAAATTTGCAGCATTCACACAAAATCTGATGTAACTATAATTTGGCATGTAATCAGTGATTTAAAAAAATCATATATTTTAGTTGCATACAATGAGACACAAGCAGACACAAAAAAAGTGTTTTTTTTTTTTGGGGGGGGGGTGGTCTATTTAGTACAACAGACTGCTTCTAATCCCTTTAGTTTGTCCTCAGCTTCCCTTTATCTTCACCACTAATTAAAGTCTTTTAGTGATGGCCTGTTCTGTTGTTTGATGGCCTGATCAAAGGTTGAGTGATAGCTGATGCTCAATGGACATCAGCAAAGCAAGCAGGTGGTTATTTTTTTATTTTGTTTGTTTGTTTGTTTTTGTCAACAATCCACTGTACTACAGGTCTGCTAAAAAAAGGAGAAATAAGTTTATTTTCACACTTTTAATCCATACTTATCCAAACATGCCGTCCAAGCTGAATTAGTTTAGTAGAACAAGCACTGTTCTACACAATACTGTGCATGCAATTAGGACATCTTTAGTCAATTCAAATATCATTCCATACTATGTGTAATGAAGGAAACATATTTTTGGGGTATTTTTTGTATTATTAATATTATTATTATTTTGTACTTGCACTATTGGAACAACATCTGTTATTGTTTGTTGGAGCTTTGCAATTTTGGCTTTTTGCATACTTGTATATGGCCAAGATGACAATAAAATTACTTTTGAATTTGAAAACAGAAAGATGTCAAAGTTACTTTAGTACCCTTGTTAAAATAGAGGCAGCACTGACTGAGCAGGTGCCCATACACAACATTGCTAACAAACAGCAGTGTGGGTTTAAGTCCAATCCATGGCCTTTGTGCCTTTCCTCACGTTCCTGTCTAATCATCACTACTCTGCTGTCCATTAAAGGCAAAAAAGCCCCAAATAAATAATCTTAAAAAACAAAAATAGAGCCAGCAATATTAACCTTTTGTCTTATTTTGTGCAGTATATAGATTCAAGGTATTTCCATTGCCTAGTAATAGTCATTTCAGCCTAATAAAGCCCCTTAAGAAAATAGATCTCGACAGAGATTCAAAGCAGCGGTTGAACATGCTGTTTTTGAATTGGGGCCCTTTCACAGGGAGGTCCGTGATCTCTAAACACAGTGCACTATACTCTTAACTGTGTTGCGTGTTTGTTGGTTTCAAGTTATTGATGAGATATTCGAGACAGTCTGGTGCTAGTTTTAAGATTATGATTTGATTCATGTGTCTGTTTCTCATCTCTCCTCCAGGCTGCACTTGGCTTCCATCTAGTTTGGAATCAAGAATTGCCAAGAATTGCAAAAACATCAGGGTGGACTGTATTATCCCTACACATAAGGGTCTTATGTGTAGGGACAATACAGTCCACCCTGATGTTTTTGAAGTGCAGATGCTTTAAACACTGTTCTGAAGTGTAGTTCAAAACACCTAAGTCACATGACTGTAGCTAATAGGGATCTTGATGCATTTTATCCCCATTTTGACATTTTACTGATTGAGTGCAGAACAAACTTGATTATATTTCAAACTCCTAGAAAGCTTAAAAGTCTAATTCACAGTGTGTGGAAATCTTTTTACAGCTGGGTTGGTGTAAGCCATAAGCACAGTGTAACTGCTGATGGCACTGTGGGGCCTAAATGATACCATACTGATGCATTCATTCAAAGGGCTCATGCTCCACTAGCTTAATGGCACAAACAATGTGTTGTATATTCACACCTTTATATCTTGGCAAAAAACACCAAAATATACCTGCAACAAGTGGAAACAGTTTTTTCCAAGGCTGAATTTGGAATAAAAATCTACACATATAACATTGTTATTGATTTTTCACTCCATAAACATAATGAGCTGCATTCATTTGCACTTCATTTCACCATAAAGAAAAACATCTTCTAATTATTTGGCTACACTTAGCCGTGGACGACAAGACAATCAAACCCACAAAACCTACGTGGTTATCAGAGTAAACATAAAAATCTAGGGATGTGTCTGCTCACATGCTGGCTCCTGCATTCGTTGGTCTAAATGTTGCTTTATTTCGAATTGTGCAATCTTTATCTAGAAATTATTTAACTCTAGCTCTCTCTCTCCTATAGTTTGCCTTTTTTTCCTGCAGCACAGTGAGGCTGGTTCTACCAGACGTTTCTTCCTGTTAAAAGGGAGTTTTTCCTTCCTGCTGTCACCAAGTACTTGCTCAAAGTGCCTTGTCTGATTTTTGGGGCTATATCTAATATTTTTGGATCTTACAATTGAAGCACCTTGAGGTGGCTGTTGTTTTAAATCAGAGCTATATAGGTCTGGTAGTAGTAACAGTAGCAAAGCAAAAAGTGGCCAGTAGGTGTCAATGTAGAGAAAGCCTCAAATTTCCCATAACTACATTTAGGCTCCTTTTATGGTCAAATTCCTGGTAGAAGTGTGGCATGAAGAAGGGGACTTGTGTCTGATGTTGGAAGGATGTATTGAACTTAGACCAAAAACATGCACATTTTCTTAATATACTGATTTCTTCATTGATAACGTATTGCCATTATTTTGACTGACAGATTATGCACTACTATAAGTTAATTTTGTGCTTGACTAATGTTTAACTGTCATTTCCTGGAGTAGGATGAGCAACTGACCATACAGGCAGGAGTTGCAGCTCCTGTTGAGAAGCATTGTGTTTCTTTCCTTGGTGGCGAACAGACCAGAGTAGTATTATTGCCAGGAGGCCTACTGAAATGGGGTGTGGAGACTTGTTTACTCAATTGTTTTTATTACTTTTGGATCCTGATATTTAAGTGGGAGTTTTTACTACTTTTTAAATTTGTGTTTTCTGATTTAATTTGTTTTCTAAGATAGATTTTTGTCAGTTTGGCAAACTATTCTTCACTGTAGATTTGGTCCGATAATCCCCTGATGTAACCCCCCCCCAAGTGAATGAACAAAAAACCCCTCAAACCAAAACAGTAATAAAAATTGAATTTTCAACATGTTTAAGGTCCTTTAATTTCTGCCTTCATGGCTCAACCATTCTTCAAAGGTAAGATGGATGCACCTATCCATCTTTTTCCAGTTTCCAATATGGTATCAATACCTTAGCTGTGGATATCCGCCAATACCAAGTGTTGATCCAACACTAGTTTTAAATTGTTAAGCTTCATTCCTTCTGAATAAGACAAATCACTCATATTATTATTCTTTATGGGTAAGATGATATAAGGTTTTACTTCAGCATTGCTGGCCTTATTTTGTCCTTAACCAAAAATGCTGTTGTCAGGAATCTTCCTTTCCCACATCAATTAAACAACACATTGGAAACAATTAATCATAATGATATATTTATTTAAAAAATACATTTAAATATTATATAGTAGCATAAATAGTTGTATTAAAAATATCACAGGATTGCATTCAGATAGATCCACATGATTTGAACACAGAACTTTTTGTTTTTTAATCTTTTTTATTGAAATATTTAACTTGTTTAACTTACAGTTGACAACTCATTAGCATTAATGTTAGGGTGTGAGCAAAAATCTTGCATTAAAAAAGTTACATGCATGTGTATACATATTCCTTGTTTTAGGAGCTCAGATGTAACTGGAATTATAACCTATTACTTTTTCCATCAGTCATTTAATAAGTATATATTTAACCACTTGTTCACCTCCCTCTTATCTGATTACCTTCAATTTTTTTCTTCAGTTGAGAGATTATTTGAAAGAACTGATCATGATTGATTGAGTTATAAACTATTTGATGATTAGACACTGATGAAGCTACATGGCAAAGTGGAGTTCAACAATGGTAGGAAGTAGGACCATGATTGGCTCACAGAATGTGAGCCAGTAAAATATTCGGTGAATGTGGCAATGACAGAATTGAGGTTGGCAGTGTGGGAAAGCGGAATTGATTTAAAGAATAGACTAGCAATCTGAATTCCGATGAATGCAGGCAGATGAGTGAATACAGATCTACCTAGTTGAATTCAGACATACCGTAAGCTTCATTTCTCAAGCTTCCTATTCTAATCTCCTGTGTCCTCTGTAGGTAAGATTCAGAAAAAGTTATATCTTTACTATTAACAGATCCTTGGAGATTGAACTTAAGTTGACAGCACTTGATACTGACCCCTAACCTGCACCTTCTTCAAGGTCAACTTTATCCAATGCCTGTCTTTGGTCCAGTTAATAGTCTGTGTCAGCTCTTGTGGTGCACACGAGATATCTAGTACCCCTGTGCTCCTGATCCTAGGCTGCATACTCGAGCGGTCCAGCGTACATGCTCAACCACCTGCTTCCATCTTCTTAAATTGAACTGCCTGTATCGTCTTTCTTCTCCTCTTCTCAGCACCCTACCTGCAACCCACCCACATAGTGGCCTCTCATATCTGTTGGCTCATCCGGGGGAACACCAAGGCATTCCCAGGCCAGGCGAGAGATATGATCTCTCCAGCATGTCCTGGGTCTGCCCCGGGGCCTCCTCCCGGTGGGACATGCCCGGAACACCTCACCCAGGAGGCGTCCAGGAGGCATCCTTGTCAGATGCCCGAACCACCTTAACTGGCTCCATGCCAGCATGGCATGGGAAATGTCAAGGTTTATATGCAGACGAACCAGCAATAAACACAAGAAGACACAGGGCTTAAATACACAGAGGGATAAGGAGGAAATGAGACACAGAAGGAGAGCAAAACATGACGAGACCAAGGGGAAGCAAAACTGAAAACATTAACGTCGGACACAGACTGTCAAAGTAAAACAGGAAACATAACACGGAGACGCGGACTTGACAGAGAAGACAGAGCAACCGTGGAACACAGAGAGAGAAACCAATAGAAGAACTCTGTGGAACACAAAAGCAAAGACTGTTAATAATAAAGAACACAAAACACTGGGTCACCGACCCAGGACCGGGACATATTGAACTATAACACTTTATTCTTGTTACTTGTGAATGGTTTTAACCAAAACAACAAGCTTGTGGATTCACAAGTTCACAATAATTAGTTACTTTTTCTCCAAAAAATAACAAATAGAACTTCTTTCTTTCCTGCAATGTACATTCACAACAATAAGCAGATGTGGGACAAGTGCAAATACGAGATCTTTGGCTGGCTCCAGCACTGAAATGATCTCTTTGTCACCACATTCGTGTCATATACATCAAAGAGAGCTGGCAGCCTGTGATGGAGCAGCATGCCATGACAACCTAGCTTAAGTTTCATCATCACAGTAAGTAACGCTGGCCATAATCAGAGACATATCGCTGTCATGGAGCTTTCAACTCAGTCTGGGTTTTCTTGGAAAGATTTGTCTAAAAGCCAACAGCCCAGTGATGATTTATTTCTCTCATTCATCCACCATTTATTACTATTATTATTATTGTATTATTATCATTTGGAAGCTTCTTTGATGTTTACTCAGCCCTGAGGGAGTTATCTTCAAAAAGTATCTTTCCAAGACTCAGTGGCCTACTTTACATTAGAGATTAAAGCAGTACTCCATAACCTGTGACTATACTGCCCCCTGCAGATAATATTGTGGTATTAACATTACTAATTGGTATAATAATTCCATCTTTTGGCACATGCGACTACTATGCTTGGATATTTATAGGTTTATATGATACCTTAACTTTGCGTTTTCATCACAATACCATATTTTTTGCATTAATGATATGATAGTACTAAAATAATCTGTGGTGTTAAGTGCCTAGGGGCTTTGTGCGTTTGTTTATTATTTCAAATGTTTCTGTTATTTTCATTGTCATACTGTCACAGTCCCATATTAGGATATTTGCACTTATTTACTAAGTCGTCCTGATTTTAGAAAATTAGAAGAAAAATATACTATTAATAATGCTGTTAGTCAAATTCATGTATAACTTTTAGTTTTAGTTTTTTTTTTGCATATTAATTATACTGAAATAGAGATGGTGACCCTAACAGTACAGAAGCATACTAAAAGAAGAACACAACTGACAATCTAACATGCATTATTGATCTAAGCCATCACAAATAGTGATTCTCATCCTGTGCTATAAGTCGGGAAGAAAATGACCTCACACTGTTATGGGTTCCCATAATCAAGCATAATCAATGCTACTCATATTCACAGCATGTAATAATACTGACAGTCCAGGGCTTGTTGTTTGCTGAGCTACAGGGTTAGAGTTAGCAATTCAGACATATGTAATACCTTTTACTCTTGCTGGCTCTAACAACTAGGAATTTGTATTAGAATTTGATTTACATGTAATTCATATTCAACATCAGTCCTTTCATTTTATAACCACGTATCCTTTAACTTACCTATCGTCTTTTTTTCTTTGACACTTGGACACATCTTTCACCCTCTCCTCCCTTATCTTCCTACTTGCCGTGAGTACTCAGACTGTGTTTATTGAACGCAACATGGATTAGATCTTGGAGAAGCTCACGGCTCTGCAACGGGAGACTGATAGATCTGGTGACCAGTGATGGACATTAGATTAACTGTGAAATCAGTTGGCTGAATGGCTTAGAATGGCTGCAGGAATGGATGGCTGTTGTCTACACGGCTCACCCCATTCCCCTAAACTCCACTTCAGTTAATTATATGAATGTCCAAGGAGCAGCAAAATGAGCAGGTAAAACCTGCAGATGTCTTACTGCAGTCTTTACACAATGAGAAGTGTGTTAATTATGAATATATTTGTCAATTCTGGTATATTTGCCACAGACACTGACTAAATCTAATTAACTCCTGAGCTGACAGTCTGACCATACTTTTCCACCAATGTCACAAAGGCCACTTTGCATTGTGCCGCCAAAACTCGACAGCAATTTAAAGCCATGCCATCTTCTCCTGCTCCATCAGAGATGACACGGTCCAGACCATCTTAAGGGAGCTGGACAGAAATATCCACCTGAAATTCTACTCTCCAATAATGCAAACTTTTCTCACTACAATTGCTGATGTTGCAAAAAATCACATACGGAAAATCATCAAGCCCCCTTTTGAAATTCCACCAATGTCCAATGTGCTTCCCAATCAAGAACCTCCTTCTGTGTCTGCTAATGTCTGATCTTTTTGCAGCAAAGAACCAACTTCTGCAAGTCTGCCAATGCCAGATATTAAACAAGTTGAAGAAAAGACTAAAATTCTGCCATATTTTGATGTTCTTCCCAGCGAAGATCCTCCTTCTGAAAATCGGTCATTGCCTGATGTTCCACCAGTTTCAAATTCAAATTTTATTTGTCACATACACAATCATACACAGTGCAACTTGCAGTGAAATGCTTGTGTCCGAGTGGACAGGCTGCAGGCGTGGCTGTGCCATCTCAGGGCTTGGTTTAGCATGAGGGGCCTAGCCAGGACCCTTACTGGCTACCACCCCCAGGTGGGAATCAAACTTGCAACGAAAAACCTCCTTCTGGAAGTCTGCCAATCTCACATGTTCCTCCCAGTGTTTCCTTCTGAAACATCCATGTCTGAACCAGCTGTATCTGTTATCAATACAGAAGTCTGAAAACCATAAAATCAGCAAGTATAAGAAAGAGAAGGGCCTTTTCCAAAAATTCAACACAACACATGGTGCTGTTGCTGTGTCAGACCCCTGACACAGAACATGTTAATCTGGGCAACAACCCCGACTACATACACACACCCTGGTCAGAAGTTGAATCCCAGAGCCCAAGCAACAGTAGCTTCCTGTGACCAAAGAGCTTGTCACCAGTTGTTGCTGATACTACTGATGACGGTGCATCAGCAGCCCTGACAGCTAAGATGTTGGTTAACTTGACGAATTTTGCTGCCGTTTCGTTTTCTCTGTTCTACAAGGCGCGTGAGTGCACAGCGAAGGTAAGGAAAGGGCTGGTTGAACCCATTAGTTCATTTTCAGAATGTCCAGTATGTCAGATTACCAGTCCAGCCCTGCTGTGGTGCGACAGGAAAGGTGGGAAGGAAATGAAAGAAAAAGCAAAAGAAGATAGATATTTGCATTTTCCCACAGCATCACTGCACCATGTCACCTCCACGCTGCCACAATATGCCCAAAATTCCAAATCATTTCTTCAGACTTCTATTAAGAGCTTGGCTCTGTTCTAGATGACATTTAAACCAAAATGTTCAAGGCAGAAAGTGTTGCAAACATGGTACTGATACAGCAGAAACAGAAGTGTGCAGGAGGAAAAGAGGGGGGAGGAAAAGAGGAAGGTAAGCCACTAACCTCTCATGGGTGTGCCTTTCTCCCTCCTAGCTCATGTAAAACGGAGGAAAGAAAGAAAAGACAAGAAAGATAGGTAAAATCATCTTGTGTTGGTAACAGAGAGGAAGAAAGACGCTTGAAGGTGACACTTAAATGATGAATTAAAGCTAAAATAAAGTTTGATATAAGTATGTCATTGAAAGGAACATGGATGCACATTAAAAAAACTCTTCAACAAAGCAGAAGAGCGTTTGAAAACCCATAACCTGAGCACTAAATCAATCACACCATAATTATTCATATAAATGAAATGCTCAATTCAGTTTTCCACAGTTTTTCCTCAACTGGGGACATATGTCACAGTTGAGTTTCCATATGACGTTAGATGGGAAAAACATCTTTCTAAGGTGAGACCTTAGCAAAGCAGCTCTCCTGATCTTTGCAGCTTTCTCAGAAAAGGAGACATCTTGTTGGAAAGGAGGTGAATTATTTCATACCCTGACTTTGAGGGAAAGAATTGTTGAGCTGCTCCATCACTTCCTCCAGCCCAGCTGCATCTTGGGATGGGCTGGACAGGTCATCATCACCTGATGAGGAAAGGAAAAAAGGAAAGGAAACAAAGCATTTAAGATAAGGGTAATTTAAGGATAATTTGACAAGTACTGACACCCCCCCACACACACACACACAGTCTTTAGCAATGCAGTGTTGTCTCATGTGAACCAATGTCCAAGCAGCATATGTTCTACAGGTACTAAAAATCTATTTATATCATCTATGCATCACAAAGGGTGGATGCAAATTAAAGAATATAAAAGGGTATGTGGGTGTTTTTACCCATTGTATCAGTAGTTTGGCTGGCAGCCACACGAAGCAGAGGGAGAGAGGAGTCAGACCGCTGAGAGGAGGTGGATGGGGAGGACAGAGCTGTGCCGTTCACCTTGGAATCCGTCTGAGGCACACATAAGATGAGGACAAAATCTTTTATTTGCTGTTTGTACACAAACAGTAGATCTGGGTACACAGGAAATGTTGGGCAGAGCTTAGAGTCAGTCACAGATATGTTTACAGTACAAAACAAAGTGCATGTTGAGGTAACGTAGGTTTTTTTTAAACAGATAAAGATAAAAAAACCAAACAAACATATGTCAAGTACAACGCACCACCAAAACTGACAGTACTGTGACCACAGAGCAGAGACAAGTGAAGTGTGTACCCTGATCCTGTGTATCAGCTATTGCTGGGAGGGTGTAGAGAAGCTCTTTATTCTCAGCTCTTTGTTGACTGATGAAAATTCTGGAGACCATCAGTATCTTGTGCTACTTGGGACGTGATGCCTAGCTTAAAAGCATTTTATCATCAGCAGAAATTGAATAAGAATAGTCTAAACTCACTCGATCAAATTCAGTAAAGTTTAACAGTTAAACTTTACCGTCTTGTTAGGAGAAGATGTTTAAGAATATTACCTAACAAGGACTAACAATAGGCTAGCATACATGTGTGAATAAGAAAGAATAAGAAATATTTGGAAACACCTGCTAATGGTTTCCATGAAGAAAATGGTGAGGAGATCCATGCAATTAAGGAAGTAATAAAAACTAACAAACAAACAGAGTGGAAGAAGAGTGGACCAAGTGGAAGAGTGAGTTTCTGAAGCAGAGAAAAGAAGAAACTGATGAAACTTCAAAGCTGGTGAATAAGTTAACTGACCTGAAAGGAACAGACACAAGAATCAATAGCATTTTGGAAAGGGACGAAGATAGTTTCCCCCCCACTATGCTGACATTGGTAGATTAAGAAGCTTAACAGGCAAATTCAGAGAAGGTGGACATTCCTCAGAAACCTTATCTGAAGATAGAAAGGGTGCATCAAACACTGGCCACGAAGCCGTCAGCAGAGGAACGTCCACAATTTATTGCGTTCAACTTTGTGTCTTTGCAATTCAGCACAACAACGTGATTGGATGTCTCAGTGGGTGAGGCCAGGTGTCTCTCAGAAGATGTGATGCCCAGAAAGAGAGCAAGGGTAGAAAGACCACATATAAAAGTTGGGTGAAGAGGAAATACAGGGTTCTTCTGTGAGATGAGCACTTCACACCTAAGATGTTCACAGTTGAAAATTCCAGCAGAGATGCCAGAAGGATTATCCACTCCCCAAATTTTGAACCTGCAAAGTGGTTTTGTATTTTTTGGCTCTTTTGCCGTGTTGGAATATGGAATCAAGAAGATTTGGATTTCCACTTGGAAATATAGAGACATGCCAAATATTATTGGGCAAGATGCTAACATCAAGTTGCTCTCCGATGTATCCATTGGAGTATGAATGTGTGTGAATGTTAGACAGAAAGCACTTAAAGCATTAAAGTGCTTTCAGAATTTAATTTTAAAAAAAGAGAAGCTCACTGTTTGGAAAAAATTAGCAGTTAACAGATTGTCCTTTCTTCTCAACATCTCACTCATCCTACTTTAGCACGGACTTTTTATGTTTAATAAGTATATTAGAAGTATGGCAATACAAGGTCATGAAGAATAAGGTCATTAGATTTCTCTGAACATAGTCCAATTTATATGGATTTGAAAATTCAAAACAACAACAATACATTTTCATGGAAACTGAACTCAAGTGTACTGAAAGGACCAATCCCTTTATTGATCTTCTTGGACTTGGTGAAAGAAATTCACCATGAAGAAGTATTATATAATATTATAGTATTATTTCTTTGTGCTAAAAAGAGAGCAGCACAGAATATCCAGAGGTAACACTGGTTCTGTTGATTAATCTGACCATGCTTCTCTTTCATGCATTGTTCAAATTGGTGACAATCCAAATGATAAGCGAGGGGAAAAAATGTTGTTAGAGGAAAACGATAAATTAAATTAAAATGATAAAGAAGAAGTAGATCCCGTTATGACATGGGGTACCCTAGAAGCAGTGGTTTGGGGAAAAATTATCTCCTTTTTTTACATATGAAAGAAAGGCAAACCAATCAAGATTACTAAAAAACAAAGCATAAGGAGGGAAACAACCCAACCCTAATTACAAAAAATAAATACACTATACTCACATGAAATGGCAAAAAGATGGTATTCACAAAACAAAATATTACGAATCAGCAAGTAGACAACACTATAAACAAGAGATCCAAAATCAAAAACTTTACAGTATAAACAAGTTGAATTACAAAGAGGTTTTTGAGTTTAGAATACCCTGTAACATAGGAGCAAAATAAAAAACTAACAGCCACAATAACCAAGGTGGCAGCCTTGAGTACTGTTAAATACTCAAGGCTTACAACGAACGAATCTCCTGGCCCAGATGGCTTCTCTTCAGAGCGGTATAAGGCTTTCTGAACAGAATTAATGCCAAGCCTTGGTCAGGTCTGCAATAGTGCTCTGAAAAATTAAAAAAATTCCTCCCTTGTGGAGGAAAGCAATTACCGTATATCTTTCATTAGTAGCTCCGGCGCTTATTAAAAAAATTATTTGGCCGAGCCGGTGTTTAAAAGAGACCGGCGGTTGTTGGAGACCGGCTTTTATTCCCTTCTCAGGCGGAATTGTCACGGAAGTGAGAGCGAAAGAGGACCCAGGCGTGGTTTTTAGACTGAGGTGAAAAGTCCAAAATGTATTCCAACAATTCACAAATAATGCAGTTCCCAATTGTGCTCCTCCTTTGCTCCCGAGTGTCTCCTTGTCTGTGGCAGCCCAGTGGTGCTTCCCAAGACCTCTCTCCGCTCAACTCTCCTCGAGAGGAAGTAAAAGACCAGAAAATCACAGTTAGCAGGTTCCGACTCTTTCAGTTCAGTGTAATAATCCCACTTCGACTGTTGCTGCACATCCAGCTTAAATGCCGCTGGTTGTAGATGACGGCTGATTGGAAACAGCTGGCCGAGTGATTAGACGCGGGAGGACCGACGACAGCGCGGAGGGACTTCCAAGGCGAAGGTCACCCGGCTACTATTGGAGACCGGCGTCTATTTGTCGTGACATGTTTTCAGACCGGCATTTATTAGAAACCTGCGTCAAAAAGAGACAGGCTACTAATGGAAGATATACGGTATACTGGTTATTACTAACCAGTAGACCCCTATGAGAAAGACCAAAAAGACCCCTATGAGAGATCCAGCAAGGGAACAGTTTACCCTGCCCGGGATAGGGTTACCGGGGCCCTGCCCTGGAGCCAGGCCCGGGGAGGGTGCCCGAGGGCGAGCGTCTGGTGGCCGGGCCTTAGTCCATGGGGCCCAGCCGGGCACTGCCCGAAAAAGGAACATGGGCCCATCTTCCTGCAGGTCCACCACCAGCAGGAGGCGCCGTAGGGGTCGGGTGCATTGTGAGCTGGGTGGTGGCCAGGAGCGGAGGCCCTGGCGGACCGATCCCCGGCTACCAAGACCTGCAATCGGGACATGGAATGTCACCTCTCTGGTGGGAAAGGAGCCGG
>VURO01029998.1:0-21235 GCA_015108175.1 Pelvicachromis taeniatus | reverse complement strand
GTAATATTTATAAATATTTATATGGCTGTTATCATGGAGCAAAATCATCCTGGAGATGTCTACTGTACCCATGCAGGTGCACTAGTCTGTCTGTGGATGGATTTTGGCAACATCACATAGATGCAATATGCTATCATTAAGCTTTATAGTTGAATGGTTGACACCAGTAGATGGAGAGGTGTCTACCTGTCTGTCTGCTGCTTATCTGATTTCAGGTCCCTCTCAACAGCCACTTCCTCCAGCCCTTCTGACTCATTACATTCTGGGCTAGATTAACCAAGATTTAGTTCCTTAGTAAAAAATATGATTTTCTTTTGTCTTTTAGTCAGAAACACATCAGATAATAGAAAAATGAATGAAATGCCAACATCCTCGTGATTACACTGAGGTTAATGCAGCAGAATAATTTATGTTAGTGATTTCACCCTATTTTTTAGTGATTTTAATATTTAAAATAACAAAATAGCAAGTGATAGGATCCTTAATTCTGGAGTCCTGAATATCCTCAAGTGTAACTAAAATCAGCTGACTATGTACTTGGCTTGTTCAGACTGTTAAATCTGAGAGATCCAGCAGCTCTTAGGCTTTTACCGCAGAGACCTTACTGTATGTCAGTATCTGGGAAAAAGAAAAAAAAAACATTTGCACAAGCTCAACTGAATTCAGCTCATCTCTCCAAGCTGCCATCTGAGAATCAAGAGAAAAGTCTTACCTACTCACCTGCTGACTCTGGGAGTGAATGCTTGTGGTGTAATCTATATTGTTTGTATAGGCATGTGCCACTAGGCGGCGGTACTTACCCACATGACAGGAAATGTCTGCGTATGTAAAGAGTCGCGAGGAACGTCAGTAGAAAATAATAAAGGTATGTTGCTCCACGTTACCGCTTGAGCAGGAGTTATCATTTAAGAACCCAACACAACAATGCTGATGCAAGAGATTGCTCTACCTAACAAGGTCTCCCAGGTTCTCGTGAGAGATAAATACTGGGACATCTAATGCTACTACTGCCAAAATAAATTATTAAAAAAACAGCATGTTTTCAGGAAAAAAAGATTTCTTTGCATATTGTTAATGGGAAAACCTGAAGTCTGCATGCGATGCCTTACTAGATCAGGCCTACATATTCTCATTATGAAATAGACAAGATTATAACTCCTACATCTGGAGGTGTTCTAATACACTAAATAGAGATAACATGGGAAAACACACACACGCACACACACACACGAAGGCAATCTGACTGGACCAAGGGATGCTTCATCCTCCCTGGCTAACAATAACGAACATACTCTCGTTTGTCTGCCTTTCTGACTCTCATCATTTGTAAACTGAAATTCATGTTTTATTCAGTATGGCCAAAAGCTAGTGATTGAGCCAAAAAGTTAATTAGGAAAGTTTTTACAGCAAGGGAGCCAAGGGATTTTATACAACCAGTAGCCGTTGTTTTTTTTTGTTTGTTTTTTTTAACCAGTGGAGTCGCCCCCTGTTGACCACTAAATAGAATTGAGATTTAGGGTATTTCCAAATTGTATTTTATCTATTACATCCACACTTGTCCGTAAAGATCACAGGCACTGGCAGGCACAGTTTGTTACCAGAGTAATTCTCATGTTCATGTTTAAGCTTATTTGTGCCGCTGTTCACAAGACTTGGCTCTAACCTGGTTGGTATAATTTCAGTTCATCATGCATCATTTAAATGCATCATTTAAATCTTTGTTTCCTGTTTCAACTTCTTCCTGTGAAGAGTTTTTTTTTTTTTTTTTTCTGAAAACTGCAGCAAGTCCAGCCCACCAGAAGTCCCAGTACAAAATGTGATGGGGGATGCAGTGACGTCACAGTTGGTTTATGAAACAACCAATGTGGTGACCATAAACCGAACTTCAGACTTCTCCAGAATCATCACAAATATTTAATATGTTTAGTTTCACTCATTGATATTAGTCTACATTTGCATATCTATTAGAGTCTTCTTTAGAAGTTCCCACGGCAGATCCTCAACATCCTTTGCCAAGTTTAACCACTCTCCAAACTCCTGCCTTTTCTTCTCTCTCACTGCCTCCAAACATGCCATCCCCCTCTTCTCTTCCTTTTGTCTTTGGCCAACAGTACAACAGTTTCTACTGGTACCCTGTTGGCTGGAGGCTGTCATTAATGATTCACGTCCAGACTAATGCAGTATTACTGATGAGCCACACGTTCGATTTGCAAAGAATTTACATCAAGTTCACAATTGTACACCTGTCAGATTGAGTTATAAAACACAACTTTTATGTAAAGTGATGAAAAGAGAGTCTATGACAATTTAGATTGAGAGTTTTTTTTGAGTCGTGACTGTAATTGGAGTTTTTATAAGACATTTAGAAGACATTCTTTAACTACCATGGTAAGAAAACTGGCCTCAGTGCATCATATTATATGCACAAACCTGCAAGATACCACTACAGGTGAGCAATACATCAACATGAAAGCTGAGATTAAAGATTGTTGTGGTGTCATTACAAGATGACCTCTAAATGTTTGAACCTTCTTCTACTTGCAATATTTGGCTGGTTAGGTTAAAATAAAAAGGAGGTAATTTCCAAAACCTATTACTTCATGCTTCACTGAACTCAACTGATTTGAGTGAAAGAGAAAACATGAAAGGATAATCTTGTAAGGTTTACACCAAGAGAATTTAACTAAAGGTGGAGGGAAAAGAGATGCAGAGAAAGACATGAAGATTGAGTGATAAGATGATGAGACGGTGATGAAATGCTGGAAATGCTGTAAAAGATATGATGCCGTGCAAAGCAGCGAAGCTTCTCTCAGCCATTTATCCTGATGTGTGGGTGGCTGCTTCTCTGACAGCCAAGACAGAGGGTGTGCTTCTGTACATTTGTGTGCATTCTTCTCACATTCTCGGGTGCATAATATACCTTATCTGCCTGCTGATTCAGCCGCCCCGAACCGCCCATCACAATTACAGCCAGCGTGTGGCAGTGCCGTGACACTGGCAAAATGTCACCGGGCTTAACAGAGCCCATCGGTCGGCAGGTCTGTCCTGAGCTAACAGGCCACTGTGTGGGTACTGACTCCCAGAATCGCCTTTGGGGAATTTATCATGACTATTATCCCCATTGTAGCTCAGTCACTGTGAAGTACAGTGTCATTTTGGAACATCACCAGTGTAATAAAATGTCCAGCTACACATAGCTGATGTACTGGAACCTTGTAAGCGTCAGAAAGTGGGGAAGAAAATGCCTTACAGCTTACATGAGGCAACATTATCATTCAGTAGGAATCACATTGTAGCTACCGGATGATTCAATATTTCCTTCTCATTCATCTTAATAATCTTTGCATCTGATTTTTTGTTGTGTGTCTTAAAACTGAACCAAACCATAAACATTGCAAACCCAAAACAATTAGCTTAAAGATGTAACTTATAATCAAAATTTAAATAATAAAAAAACCCACTAAGAAATGTGTGTGTACATACCATGTTTAGATATTTTTGTGAGGACCAAAAATGGGAATGCTACTATACTTGTGGGGACCAACAGTCCTTAATGGGGAAAGAAATACCCGTCCCTGTGAGTTGAAGGCATTTTTGAGACTCAAAATGTGGTTTTAGTGTCAGAGTTACAATAAGGTTAGGTTTAGGCTAAGGCATTCATTTTTGATGGTTAGGGTTAAGGTAAGCGGCTAGGTAATGCATGCTAGGGATAGCATTATGCCAATTGAATGGCCCAACTAAGACATGGAAACAAGTGTGTAAAAACAAGTGTGTGCAGAAAGAACTAAATAGCCACAAGTGCAGATCCTAATACTTTTTAGCTTTTCTTTTATGTTTCATTGTGAGTATGACCATCTGCACTAAGCACGGAAACACTGAAAACACAAGAGAACATCTGAGGCTGGTATCTCAGTAGATTAATGCTTGTGATTTGGAATTCAGCCGTCATATATGCATCTTAATTTCAGGGATCTACTTATTATGTTTGTGTTGTCTGCATTTTGCACCTATCTAATATCAGCTGGTGCTTTGTGCCTTCTTGGATTGGTGATCAGTTTGTGTTTGTGTATTCGAAGTGAGAATATAGAGTCATTTAAATGCTCTGTTTCTCTGTTTGTGTAAGAGCAATTAATTTTTAAAATACATGTTTCTGTTTGGCATTGATAGAGGACCGAGTTATTTGCCTGTGGAACATTAGCTGGGCTGTTTTTTGGGGATCCCATTGATATGACAGAGTTTTGTTTTGTTTTTTTTCGGGGGGGGGGGTTCATTGTTTTGTTTTAGTTAATTGAAAAGTTGTTTTTCTGATGAGGCAAGTTGGCAGAAGTTCTTGTTCTGTCAGCCACAGTAGTGAAAAATTCATCTTTATTCAGAGCTGTGGATGCGAAATGTGAAAATAGGATGAAGAAAAACAATAATACAGAACAAAGTTTATTCAGAACTTTATTCATTAACTTAGTAAAGTGTAGTTACTACTTTTCAATGAGCATGCAGTTTATCACCATAGTAAGGAAATGAACAGTCAGCCCAGGTGTTTATATTTGTGACCTTTTGCATTTCTTTTGTCTTTGAGTTTTTTGTTTTATTTATGAGTTTTATTAAATGTGAAATGAGAATGCATTTATTTGAAGAATTCCCACTGGAAATAAAAGCTTTGCACATCTTTTCAGAGCTTGGCGAAGACACTGAAAATGTTCTTGGAGCTCAACATATACAAAGTTTAACTTAATTTGATCGTGAGAGTACATGTCACAAAAATGCACAGACAAATTAAATCTACATATACCAGTGCTAATGCTAATATTATTTTCTGTGTTTTCTGTGTGTTCAGACCAATGACGTCGCAGGAAACACTTGGAACTGGCTTTACTTCATCCCTCTCATAATCATCGGCTCCTTCTTCATGCTTAACCTGGTGCTTGGTGTCCTTTCTGGGTAAGTCCTATATTGCAGGTAAACTTAAAGGGTAAACTGTAGTTATATATTCTCTTCTTTACAATCAGCATGTTGTTTGCCTTGTTTTGGACAGGTGAGGAACAAGGAACAGCTGAAACTAACCGGGTAACAATAACTAAACAGGGACACAAAGGAACTTAACTAAAGAAAGACACAGAGGGGAATACTAAGGAAACTAATAAACTCTAATACAGACAATAAGTGCAAGTAAGAACTAGAGATCAAATATGCCAAATATAGAATTTTGCCAATTGCCATCCATAAGCTGAAATTGTTGCTTAATATCTCAAAATTTTGAGTTGTTAAATTTAATTTTTGAGATAATAACCCAAAACTCATAATTCTGGATAATAACTTGCAAAAAATAAATACCTAAATCAAAATGTAGGTATTTTCTGTGGCAGAAACAAATTCCCATAGAAAATACATGAAGATCAAAACTCAAAATCCTGTGTCTAAGAGCTGGACAGTTTATAGATGACTGTTTTATTTTCTTTTTTCTAAATGGAAGTCTGGAAGTTATGTGAATGTGTTAGTGGATGTGTTTCTATGAGACTTCTTGAGAATATTTTATAATCTTTAAAGGATATTAAATTAAGCTTCTGACTATTTTAGTAGCCTATATGTACAAATAAGTACTTTAGGGCCACATTGTAGCTGTTTATAGGAGCAGCAAAAACTAAGATTATCTCATGGCTTGTGATAAAGTGCTAAACTGAGAGTTAATCACAAAGAATCAACCGAATATTTAGCGTGCTTTTCTATCGTCTGCTGCGTCTTCTTTCTTCCTCTCACTGTCTTTCCCTGTCTTGTGTAATGAAAAGCCTGTGCGGGTAGCTTTAATCATCCTGGTCCTCTGCACTCCTGAAGGCAACGTCTGTCCATGTCATTGTGTCTATGGTCACAAAGAGCCTTGCCTCACCTGTCGTGACTCACGACACCTTGTCTTTTTAAACTCTTGATTAAAGCAAACATGTTTGATCATTAATCTGGAGGTCATAAGGAACCCCTGTTTAAAATGAAGCTCTTGAGAAAAATGATGATGTTCCCGAAGTAGTGTATTTCATTTTGCCCTCTCATCTTCCTGGTTTTCATGAAACTATTAACTCTTGCATATCCTCAACGGTTTCCCAGCTAGTATTTATCTGTCAGTTTATCTGTCTCTCACATAGATCTATAACTGCTCACATAAGCCAAACATTAAAAACAATCTTTAAATGCAAACTACCACATGTTAAATGTTAATGCAGTCTGTTCTTGCTGTGTATAAAAAAAACTGCCTCAACAGAGAATTTGCCAAGGAGCGAGAGCGTGTGGAGAAGAGACAGGAGTTCCTAAAGCTTCGCAGGCAACAGCAGATTGAGAGAGAGCTCACCGGATACCTGGAGTGGATCTGTAAAGCAGGTTAGACTCGTCTTTCAAAAAGCATGGTTGTGTTTAGGAAAAAAAGAACCAAAGAAAATCCCTTTTTTCCCTTTTCTCTCTCTCGCTGCAGAGGAGGTGTTGCTGGAGGAGGAGGATGAGATTGCAGAGGAGAAGTCCCCACTGGACGGTGCGTGGTACAAGAGGAAACAAAACCTTCCAGGTGAAAACAGGGCTGAGTATCTGTTGCCTGCTTTACCATGGTGCATTACACAGGAGGCCGATGGTAAACCAGGCACAGAGAGGTATGGCTCATCGTTTCCATCTCATGACTGCTTTTGCACATCATTAAACTTGTGCACATGGATCATTTTAAAGTCATCAGTCATGAATGTGATCTGGCTCTTTCTTTCACCTGTCTACGTGTTGTATGGACTTTTATGACACAAATTATTACTGTGATAAGAGAAATGTATTTTTTTTAAAAAACAACAAGCTAGCTGGCAATCCTATGGACATGACATGAATCCAGGAACTCGATGCAACAGCCAAAAAATTGTCTGGCATGTAATACTGCAGCATGTCGTTTTTACAGTTTTAGCCTTAGAAGTGCTGCTGAGCACTAAGAATGGGCACTTCAAGCAAAAGTAATATAAACTATTGTTCAGAGATCACACCCCACCCTGAACCACTTTAAAATGATTGCACATATGATTTGAGACATGCAGTTTGCACTGGACCTCATTTTATTTTATTTTTTTAACGTTTAGATGGCTGTTCTGCTCTTTTGCTATGAATGTTGTTTTCTTTCTTCTTTTATATTACAGTCCAATCTCACAGTGTCACCTATGTTTGGCTTGTAGTTATTAGTGTTTCGTTCGTCGTGTTTTTGTGTAATGGTTGTCAGAAAAGCAGCTTGTAGGGGGATTAGGATCAAGTCCCGCCAGAAGTTAGCAGTGACTATTTGGATATTTGAAAACCATGAATATGCAGAGTACACACAGTAGTTATGCTTGCAATTTTTTACTTTTCATGCAAAAATAATCTGATTATGGCTAAACAGATTTTGTTGTGCAGATCTCAGCTAATTATCTCTAAAATCTTTAAGGTTCTTTATTTAAATTTAACCAATCAGTCCCTCAGTATGTTTAGTCTGTTCCCAGGCTTTTGAGACATAGTTTGCATCATAACACATCAGAATTAAACAGTTATTATCAGTTAATATTACTGACAAACCATTAGCAGATTTATGTATTTAGCTTGCTAATGTTTGCTTTTTTGCTAATGGATGATTAAATTGCTTCACCACTATAATGCATAAATGCACAATTTATATATTATAGTGAGATATTACTTTCTATACTTCAGCCCAACTGTAATGCAAAGCAGAGGCAGCTAGCTGGATATCTTTGTTGAGTCCGGCTCAGGTATAGTGTATATAGTCACTGTATATTAAATTAGATATCATGTCAAACACTAATTAAGTCAACAGTAAATGGGAAGTGGTACAAAACAAAGATAAGTAATTAAAAACTAAAAAAAATTAAATATTACTTTCAGCACTAGAGGGCAAGAGCAACACAAGGAAGGGGAGGTTTGTTAGCTAGCTTTAACTTGGCTAGTCAATATGTATCCAGCTTTGGCAGCTTTGTTGTGTTCAAATCAACTTTATACTGTAGATACAACACAACCTGTTTTTACACCTGAATATATTATATACAACAAGTACAACTACAAGATTATTACCTTCTAGACACACAGAAATAAAATATGCTCATATACAATTGTGGTCAGGGACATGAATGACATGGTAATTTGGGGCTTTTAATGATTTCTACAAATTAGAATTTATTTGGGATTTTCTTTAATCCACACAAGGTCAAATGTGTACATACAGGCTCAAATATACAGATACACTCACTTAAATCTTTTAATAAGTGGTCCTGACTTTTCTACAGGGTTTTTTTTTTTTTTTAACTTGAAAAGGCCAAGGGGTTTGGGTTAAATGCATAACGTATATAGAATAACGAAGAAGGAGGACTACCTCCAAATTCTTCAACTTCACCACAAATCAGCAGCTAAACAGTTTAAACAGTTCAGGCATTCCAACAAGCCAATGATCCCAAGCACACATCACAGCTGGTTTTGTTATGGATAAAGATGGCTAACATTAAGCTTCTTGAATGGCCTTCCCAAAGCCCTGACCTCAAACATACTGAAAATTTAAAGACAATATTCTTAAAAGCAGGAAAGGAGTTATCACATATCTAGCCAGAATTATACCAGACGCTCGCTGATGGTAGAGACATCTGACTGAGGTGCAACTTGTTAAGGGACATTTAACCAAATATAAGCACAGGGGTGGTTGTTATTTGAGCCTGTATGCATACGTTTAACCCTATGAGAGAAAATCCAAAATAAATTCAAACTTGTGCACTCAGCAGTTAAAAGATTTTAAGCCCAAAATTACTATGACACTCATGCCCATGATGAGTGTACTATGTGAACTTGTAATTTTAACTGTATATGTGCTAGATAGTGGTTTTAACTCAAACTATTACTTTTATTACATTTTACATTAAAATAAAGTATAGCGTGGAGTGTTACATGAAGTCCTAGTGTACATCTGTAAAATGTGCTGTCAGTAGCAATGCCTGCTGGTCATGACTGCAACATAAATCAGCATTTATGATTAGCCAGACATTTGATTGCTAATCATGGTTTCCACTCTGCCCTCTCATCTTCACTGTTCTTTGTCTCTGTCTCTCTCTCTCTTCCTCATGATGTCATTGCATTAGACCTGATGTGAAGGCAAGGGTTAATAAGTGGGATTAACAGCAATAGTCTGAAGGAAATTGCACCAACACACATACACACATACATGCACAGTGTTATTTGGCAGTAAACTGATATACACACATTAAATACACATGTGTGCTAATGATTCCAGCAGAATGACAGCAGTCAGCAGCGTTATTTCCCTCAATCAGTTACAAATGGAGGATTAAAACGTATGAGGCACAGCTTTAGAAAAACCACTCTGATGTTGTTGGAGCAGAAAATATGTATTTGGCATCCGTCAGATGAATGACAGGTATGAGTAGCGGAGTGTCAATCATAGCTGCCCGTCTGAGAAAAGACGATTATAAAACTATTTATTCTGAAATGATTTACTAAGTCCTTTAATGATAAGAAATTGAGAAAATGAGGCTTTTTATAATGTACTCTACAGGCTGGATATTTCATTTATAGATAAAAGATGTGCGCATGTAAGGCGGCTGCTTTCAATTACTTTCAAAGAACAGAAATGGGAAAAAAAATAAAATAAAACATCTGTTGCTTTTCTCACAAATATGGGTTTCTTTAATTTACTAATTCGTGCAGATAGCTCCTTGTTTTCAAATCAGTTTGGCTGTTTCTTGAGCTCCTATAAATGAATTGTTATAAAATGCGTACAACACAGCAAACCCGCCGACCAAAACCTCTGTTATCTTAGTGCAGGTACAGGCATTTCTTCAAAAACAAGTTTTTACTGTTAACAGGTTGATATTTTCATAGCTGCAGTAGCCTTTTTTTTCCCTTTCAGAAGAGGGAACAAAGGTTTCTGGGATTCAGTTACAGAAAGAGATTTGATGATGAGGAATTAGACTTGGAGTGGTCTCAAAGCCGTATTTATTTTCTCAGCCTGCTTCCTGCCTCTCAGCTGCTTTCCCAAGCAGATATGCAGGCGTTTGGATTTAATGAACGAGCCCACCACTCCAGCGGCACTGAAGTGGTCACATGACCCTCACATTCATGTCATGCTGGCAGTTTTTCATTCCAAGGCCGACTTCAAGCAGCAAGGCAGAAAATCTCCAAATGAAAAACGTGATTGATGCCTGCTATTCATAGCTTCCAATTAGCTCACCCATCTTCACCACACACACACAGTTGTTACATTGAAAATAGAAAATGCTAGCATTTCTTGACATAATTAGCTTCACTTTCACAGATCTGCATTAAATAATGCAGATGAAGCAGTACAGTTCCTACTGTATCCTCATATATATTGTTCTCCTTGTACGTCTGTGCTGTTCCCTTTACAGTCCTGAAGCGAGGCAAAGTGAAGAAGGGTAAAAATGACCTGATCAGTGCTGAGGAGGGGGAGGATCCTTTTGCAGATATCTCCTCTGTTGGTAAATCTTTTTTTTTTTTTTTTACCCAGGTCCACCAGCAGGAAACCCCTGACCTTTACATTCTGTCTGTTCACAAACACGACCTTTACAATAAAACCCCCCATAAAGGCTCATCTTCTACAGTCAACATGTTCTGTGACTCTGTCACCTCCCTTTATCAGATCAGGATGCCATGTCTCTGCAACATTAAAACACGAGGACAAAGATCGTAATAATGTATATTGTTCAAGCGGCTCTCGGATTCAGAGACCTAATGTCTAAAGTTTCTCCTGGCTGTGGATCACCTTGAGGGTAAAGGAGTATAATTAACTTTTCTAATTAGACTGTTAAAATAGCAAGAGAATCATCTGCAGCATATTCAAATGATACTGTTGAATATTAATGGACTTCATGCTTCCCAACAAAGACAACATGTAATTGCTTGTCTGTGGGTTGGAACAAGCATTAGCGAGGTAAATGAAACCATTTAGCTCCCTTCATTTTTTCCCCCGTTATCTGATCTAATGACTGTTTTTTTTGTTTTTTTTGTTTATTTCTTTAAAAAAAAATCGCTGAGGGAATAGATGTCATATATACTCCATGTCTCGTCTCACTTATTTCACTCATAATGCCTGCAGTTCCGCTGCGCAGCACAGAAGTAATAGGTGTGCACAGTTTTAATGAGCAGCTGCAGGTAAATTTCAAGGAGTGTTTAGCTGATTTAATGCTTTGATTTATGTCCCATGGGGAGTTTTTTTTTTTTTTAAATCAGTTTACAATCTTGGCCATGAATGATTTCATTGCTTGGGAGCAGATTTAAAAGTGCCTTAAATCTGTTCAGAGCACATTTTTCCAATTAAACCATTTTTGTGAGTTTAGCTCAATAGTTGTGTCACGATCTGCGAGGCAGATCGTAGGGAGATGAGGAGTATGAACCCAAATGCAGATGCTGACAGAGAAGCTAGTGACTAGATGTGTTTATTTAAAGGTGAAGCACAGAACACAAAGCAAGCTAGGGAACTAAACTAACAAAACCTAAACTGGGAGCAGCTACGAAGAAAAAGACTAAAAACCTGAAACATCAAACCTGACCAGTAACGAACGCAAGGGAACACACACTATAAATACACAAAGGGAACTGAGGAGATGGCACACAGGAGGGGGACACAGCTGAACCTAATTAACCTGACGAAACAGGGAGAGTGAAAAACAGATCACACTGGCCGTTTCTCAATATGCGTACTTGTGTGTACTTGCGTTCTCGCGGACTCGTTATACGTCATCAGTCGGAGACCAAGTACTGTCCCATTTCAAAGTAGGCATCAAGCTGAGAACGCGAAAAGTTCCCGGATGTGGTCTCGCTCTGCCCGTTTTAACGAGCATGCATCGGTGGTGACTTGTGTGGACTTGGTGGAACCAAATAACCCGTCATGCATTGCGTGAGACCGCCATAGAAATGGCTGAGGAGAAGACGCAGGCCGTTTCTCAATTCTAAGTACGCGAGTCTGGACTCGCGTTCACGGCAAGTCCGGTCTTGCCGAGAACGTGAGGCAGTACGGACTTGCCAAGAATGCGAGTCCGGACTCGCGTACTTGAGAAACGGCCACTGACATCAGACAGACCTTCACAATAAAACAGGAAACACACATGCAAAGACACAGACTCAGAGACATGGGCTTAACACAGGGACCTGACTAAACTGGAACAGAGGGAACACACAGGCAGGGAAGACCAGACACAGAGCACAGGCAGTGCAGAGTAACATGAGGAGCAGAGGGACCAAAACCTAGGATCTACAAATACAAAAGCCAAAACACAGACAGCAAATGAATAATAACCAACTCAACACACTGGGTCACAGACCCAGGACCATGACAAGTTGCCCCCAAAAGACCAGTAACTTACCAGTTACTTATTAATACCAGTAACTAAAAGCTTAAAAACACACACTGAAGATTAGGATAATATAAAAACCAGCATAGAACATTAGTCCCAATTAAAACAAGATTAATACAAACATAACTGAGAGCCCTACCCCATGTTGATCTCAAACTGCTCTATTTCTACACTGACAAAACCACAAAAATATTATTTTATTATGCAGTCAATGAATCAGTTTTGTCCTTTTTGCTGGTGTCATGTGCAAAAAGTCTCTATGAAGTAGTCAAATGGAATAATTACGAGTTTCCCTGTGCACCATACAGTTACAAATGGCTCAGTTAGATGTGTCAAGCTCGTATTCAGAGGGGGGCTTATGCATAATATTGGCTGGTCTAAGCCTGGGAATTTTTTCTAGGGGGATGTTTGAACTGGAATTTTAACCCATTATCTGTTGTTAGAAAGAACAGCCTTACAACTATGCCTGAGAAAACTGAGAAGTACCAAAAGCTGAAGATGCGTAGACGTAGAAAGTTAAATCCAAAGTGGTTCCTGCGGTAATAGGAGCATTAGGGGATATTAGCAGCATTATGTAAACCCCAAACTGGAAAACTGCAAGAGTAGCTCCAGCAAACTCTAGGTACAACACGCCTGTAGTAATCAATCCACCCATGCTGTGCACAGTATCTCTCTGTAGGTAAAGTGATCTGAACTTCAAACACCCTAAGACCAGTGACACTCGCTTTAGGGTCATAAAATTAGGATGCTACCATTTCTGTATTTATGGGTCACAGTGGGTATATTGTGGTAAAGGAGAAGCAGTGGAGTACTTTAGTGACCTAACTGGAGAAAAAAAAAGAAGAAAAAAATAGATATAGCGATAAGGTTGACTTAAGGTTACTTTGTCTCCTGTAGGAGAAAAATGTCTTGAGTTAAGAAACTGCTGCATTAGAACCAGACAATCCCAACAATTATAACAATAACCCATAAAACAGACATCAAAGCCTTCCTACTGCATGAGCTGTTCATGTATAGAGGAGAGAAAATAAACAGGGGGTAGCCCAGTGTCTTTAGCACTGGGTTCATAAAGTCTGCCGGCTTTGTTTTAGTTGAAACTCTGAGTGCAGCTTGCTTAACCCGACAGAAGTAAACTGTTTATTTCTTCGAAGCAAAAAAAATCCCAATACACAGCAGCCTGAATATTTAATCACACCACAGCTGAAAGGGCAGGATGTGATGCATGCAAGCTCTTATTAAAAAACATTACTGTAAAAAAATTATAAATCAAAACACATCAGCTTAGTTTATATGAGTCACAAAATGTGAGTATTTTATGAATGGAAGGCAGGAAACCAGTGTGCCAAAAAACATATCCATCACACAGTTCCTGTAAAACTACAGCTGGTTTAAGTGTTTTTACACAGATTTACGTTACAATAAAAAAGATTTAATTTACATCAAAAAATGTAAGTAGGTGGATTTTGATTTTCTCTATGATTGCTCAGCGAAAGCCTTGTAAGCATTACAGCCATCTGAGTGTAAAAGCTAATTTTAAGATCAGCAGGGGAAAAAAAGCAAAGGAAACAAACAGTGATTCATTGTGAAAACTGTGAATCTGAGAAATAATTAGACACTGCACACTCACACATTTCCTTTCTCACCTCTTTGTCATCGTTTTCAGCTCCGCCTGGCTCTCCGTTTGGTCGGGCCAGTGTGAAAAGCAGCGGTAAGATGGACAGCTCATCTTACTTCCGGCGTAAAGAGAAGAGGATCCGCTTCTTCATCCGCCGCATGGTGAAGGCTCATAGTTTCTACTGGATCGTCCTGTGTGTGGTTGGCCTCAACACACTCTGTGTGGCCATAGTCCACTATGACCAACCCGAGTGGCTTACAAGAGCGCTCTGTAAGTCTCAGAATAAAATGCACTCCTACCTACACACTTATTCACGGCCTGTATGACTACTTTCACTCTGTTTTGTTGCTCTGTCCATCAGACACTGCAGAGATTGTGTTTCTGGGTTTGTTTCTGACTGAGATGACTTTGAAGATGTACGGCCTCGGAGTAAGGAATTATTTCCACTCCTCCTTTAACTGCTTTGATTTTGGGGTAAGTGTAGGCTGTAATCCAAACTTCTGTTTGGTTGATGATGACTGGTGTCCTAAAGTCACAGTCACACACATCAGGTGATAACATTACCTTCTCCTTTTGTCTTCAGGTGATTGTTGGCAGCATTTTTGAGGTAATCTGGGACATGATTAAACCAGGAGCATCATTTGGTATCAGTGTGTTGAGAGCTCTGAGGCTGCTTAGGATTTTCAAAGTCACCAAGTAAGTTCACCGTGTGAAACTACAAGATATAAGCATACATGCCTCCAATGTAGAATTGTTTTCTTTGTTTTCACTTTGCATTTCTCCCAGTGTTATTGTGTTCATTGTGTGCTGCAGTTTAGATGAAAAATGGCTCCTACTTGGTGTCATAAATCAGACAAAGTGGGACACAAAAACAGTATACAGTACATAACGTTAGAGTGAGAAATCTTTTAAGGGGTATGCTTTTTATCACTTTGCCTTGACTTATAATCTGAATGTTTAAAATGTGTGTCTTCAGGCAGCAATACAGGGAAGCCTTTCAATGTATCACAAAACTGCAAGCACTACTTTTCTGGGTAAAACCTGAATCTAGCTGAAATTTGTAGCTGTCTCTACAATATTGCTTTGCGTGTGTTCATTTATATGCTTTCTTAGTGCATTCTTAAGGTCTTCCCACAGTATTTCAGTCAAGTTTTGACTTCATTCTTTTCCTTTTCACACATTCTGTTATATATTCATAGTTGTGCTGGACATAACTGAGCTCTTGGGTTTGGGCATTGCAGAGTCTGACCTTGGGGTTAATTTACTGGGATGTCCACTCCTACTAATATTGTAGCATTGTGTGAATACACACCTGCAACCTAACACTTGGACTCCATGTTGTAACTTGACTAGGCCTGATAATAAACTTACCAATGCATCTATAAAATAGTTTCTTGCCAGAAGCTCCTAAATATTGAAGCTGTGTTATGTCATGCTATTCTTTTCTGCCTTTCTTCCTGTACTGACAATCATGTTATAGTTTATACCTTTCACGTCATTAGATTAGCCTTAATCTTCTCATTCAGTGAGACTAGCAGCTGTACACCGTGACACACTGATTTGTTTTATGCCACCTACACTCTTTATTGCTATTTGTTCCACTCTGCCCTCCTCTGCTTTGGTTGTTCCTGATATGTGTATTTGCAAGATTTGTCATATTATTTCTTCTGTCTTCCTGTCTTCCTGTTTTTGTGTGTGTGTGTGTGTGCGTGCGTGCGTGCGTGTTCCAGTATGTTCAACAATAATATCTATGTGCCTCTCTATTTGTTTGCTCTTTCCAGATACTGGAACTCTTTAAGGAACCTTGTTGTTTCCCTCCTGAACTCCATGAAGTCCATCATCAGCTTGCTCTTCCTCCTTTTCCTCTTCATTGTCGTCTTTGCCTTGCTGGGGATGCAGCTCTTCGGAGGACAGTAAGTGATTTGTCCAACCTGATCTGCTCTTTTTCCTCCTCTTTCCAACCATTTATAATTCATCACACGAGCACCAACACAAACACAAATCCTCTCCTCTCCTACTTCTCTATTCACTTCCCCACCTGACCCTCCTTCTTGTGTACGATCCCTGGCTCAGCGTGGCAGTGGTGACAGACATGTTGACACAGCAGGTAGCTGGCAGATCAGCAGTAGTGACTGCAGCTCTTTGATATCACTCTCAGCAGGAGCTCCGTGTTTTCTAACAACGGGAACACCTCATGATTCTGGGCTGGCTGCAGTTAATCAAAGGCCTGGCATCCGGCCCCGTCTGACTCAACTCACACACAAACATTTTACTGTCCTTCTCCTCACATGTTAGCTCACAGCACACAAATATTGCCCTGGTCAGATGGTTTGCCTTTTTAAATCAACAGTACTAAAAGTATTATTAAATCTTGTTGAGTGCTTAAAAAGAAGGTAACTGGATGTTTCTTCGCTCGTGAAGATATTTCACTTCTTGTCCAAGAGGCTTCCTCATTTCTAAAACAACTGTGTGACCCAGGTATTTAACCCAATGTGGGGGGCCTTTTGGAGGTATTCCTGAGGGTCATTGATCCCCTATTGATCATGTCAGCCGTCATAAGTGTGGCTCATTGCAGCTGCTGAGGTTCCACCATGTGTAAACCTTTATATGTCATCATCCTGCATTGTAGTTTCTGGACATTATAGTGTCTGAATATTCTGAGTTGATTCTTGGTTTCATTTACCTCATGCTTTAAGTGAAGTCAGTCTTATCTCCAAGTTTTTTTTGCCAGTTTACCCCGGTCTTGTCTCTCTGTCTCTTGGTCTCTTTGCTCAGTCATGTCCTCGTCTCGGCTTTGTTCTCTCCCTCCAGTCTGTCGTGTCTGCATGTCTGTTTTACCCCCAGCGCCTGTGTCTAGTCACTTGTTTTAGTCTTGGTCTCAGCGTTGTGTGCAGCATCTCCTGTGTGTAGTCAGTTGTGTCTGGTTGCTGTCTCTCTATCTCCATCTTGTCTCTATGTTGCTCAAAAGAGTGTCTTTCCTCCACTATGGATTCAAACAGGAGTGGTGAAAAACAGTCAGAAAAAAATGACACACAGAGATGTCATTAATGAGACAAAAACAGGTGTTGGTATTTCTGTGTGTCCACCTTTTGAAAAACATAGTAAGCAACACATGGAGTAGTATTTCTTAACCATTCTTGTTTTTTGGGGGCTACACTCATTTGCTTTGTAATGCTCTGCCTCCAAGAAAGTGAAAATGATATTTTACCAAGTAGTGGCACATTATGTGATAAACAAAACAAATTTTTCATCAAAAGCAGGCTTATAGATGTATTTATCAGTGTCAGTGGTTAGTACTGTTACAAGAAAAAAGAAAAGCCTTATGTGCTGGTTGACTTTTTTGTTTGGATTTTGCGTGTTCTCAAATAGTGATTGTGGTAAATGGGAGTGTGGACGAGTTGTTTGTCTCTCTGATGTCCCTGCCTTTTAGCAAAGTCAGCTGGGGCAGCTTCAGCCACCCTGAAACACTGGTTTGCTAAGCAGTTAAAAAAAAAAATGAATGGCTTTATGTTCCTCCTGGTCAACTTTAAAAATAAATGAGAACAAATACATGAGTTTATAAGCGCGTGTAGTGTTTAATAGGTCGGATTCTATGTCAGGTTGTCAGAGTTATGAGTCATGCATGATGTTATATATGTTATTAATAAGCATTTATTTAAAGCATTGACCTCAGATGGTTCAAGAATCTGTTCTCCATTGTATTTTTCTTCGCTCTGGCAGGTCATAAATACATTCAACTGAAATGCACAGACGGCCTTCATAAAAAACACAACTGAATTTCTTTGAAGCAGGAGGCTGTTGCCATGGCATCAAGCCTTACATCAGTCTGCAGCATCATTAACATCACATCAGTCTCTGGTGATGGACAAGTGTGAGATGAGTCTGACATCCACATGGTGCTTGTAGCCAGCTGAGCACATCAGACTGGGCACAGTGTTCTCTGCTCACCATAACAATCATGCTGTTGTTAATTCCCTTATTTGAACATTTTTACCTTTAAAAATGTGCCCAGAATGTTCAAGATTTTTTTGTTTCCATGAGTCTAAACATAGAAGTGGTTCAGTCGAGTCAGGTAAAATCTAAAGAAAGCCCAGCCGTTCCTCAGACAGAGCTTCGTTTTAAATAAAAAGTTTTCAAACCTAAATAGAAGATTGAATGGCCTTTTAAAAGGCAGCAGAAGTGCTTTGTTATACCCAGACTCTATTTTTGGCTCAAAGATTATGTACTTGCTCTCAGAATACCAAAAGTAATCTGCTGGTAAAAATTCAGAGAATTGAAAGATAAACAGCTTGAGGTAGAGGACTGTGTTCGTCCTCCTGCTGAGACTCACAGGACATTGTTGACTGTTTTGCAAAAGTGATAAGCTCAAAAGTGCAGGATTTATTGTAACGCATTCATTTTTTGTTTTCTGTTGGCTGCTTTGTAGCTTTCAGTTTTAGAGGTACAGACCTTCTTTTGTTGATTAACTCTGAGTTTTTGTGGACACAGGAGAGATGGCATTTTTAAATTTTCTGCTCAAGCCTTTTTAAGTGTCCAGGATTGGTAATTGTACAGCCTTTCAAAACAGATACATCAAAGGACAATTGTTTACTCCCAACCTGTTTGACATTCCAGTTAATGAGTTTTTGGAACATTTTAAAAGACTTGGCATTTCATCAAAAAAGTTAAAAGATTAATCTGCAATGAAAATAATCACTGGTGGTCAGTGAGTCCATCCAGGAATTTATTATCTGTCCAGATGTAATGCAAATTCAATTCTGTCCCATCAATTTCTACAGTGTTTCAGAACTTCTTCAAAAGCCAAAGTGAACTAAGAAAAATCAAGGCTGAGGTTCCACTGAAAAATTCAGTTGGGAATGGGGAGTGAAGGGAGGGGCACAGAGCCCAGGGCGGCCCACCGCAGAGGAAACTGTCCCCACCCCATCATTGGATCATCTCCCAGACTACATAAGAAAATAGACGCCCAGGTTGAGTTCATTCTCCACCTCTCATATATCTCTCCCCCACCTGCAGAGTGAACTCCTGGAGAGAAGGGGCCTGTTGTGTAGATGCTAATCTGAAAGTGCTAGCTTAGCCTACACCTGCTCAATTTGTCTGTTGAGGCAGGTCACACACTGACCAAGGTGGTTAGCAAGAGGAAATTCATGTGTTATGGTGCCACATCATTGAAACATGTTTACTAGAAGAAGAATAAAAGGGGTTTATTGCCAAATGTAGAGCAGATTTACAACATTAGGAAATTGCTGCGGTACTTTATACGTATAAACATACGATAAGACAAACACTTAAATAAGAAGAAGATGTGCTAAGCAGACTGATATATACATGAATGCAGGTGATGCTAGCTAATGCTAGCTGTGCTCCCACACGAAGCAAAGCTCATAACTGATCTCAGAGCAGTGAAAACAGTTCCAGCGGTAGCTTGCCTCACATGCTAGTCCCCATTAGTTTACTGTGAAAGATTAACAGTGTATCCATAACATGCATGCACAAATCACACACACACACACACACACACACACACACACACACACACACACACACACACACACACACACACACACACACACACACACACACACACAAGATATTAAACAGTGACAGCTACAGTTTCATATGAGTACAAAATAAGCAGAACTTTGAGCAACAATAGACAGCTGTGGTCACAAGATGGCAGTGGTCTAAAGGATGGATGCAGACAACTTTATGACAGCACTGTCTGAGATAAATAGAGATAAATTACTTTCCTTTTTAAATTGATGCCTACTTTTAGATTTGAATTGTCTTGGCAGAATGCAACTGGGTTTTATTAATAACTATTCTGATTTTGGAAAGCTTGGCTAGAAAGGTACATTCATAGATCCTGTGGCACAGGTCACTTATATCTGCTAATCTGAGTAACATTGAATTTCACTCACTGTAACTGAAGTAAAACCTTTTGGTTGGGCCACACTGGAAGGACATTTTATTTGTCAGAGAACTGCATTAAAAACACCACAAACATAATGGAAGAAATTTCAGTTCAGTGACTCAAGCTTTCAGAGTTTAGGCTGAGTAGACGCTGTGTTTCAAACTGCTGAGTCAGCATTCACTCAGTCAAAGCTGACACGTCTCTAAATTTAACCCTTTGCAGTGTTAAAAAACATCAACATCTGTGCAGTCAAAGAGGCCCAAAGTGTGTGTTTGTTTTGTTTGATGTTTTTTGTGCCAGACTGTACAGTAAACATTATTATTAGCAAGGCGTCTATGGAGGCTGCCAGTTTAGCGCAAACTCCAAGTGGCCATTCTAGTTTTTTCATAAACTAGAAATTTTATAACACATTGACAGTGTTTCTTATCTAATAGCAGGAATCACTACCTATTTTATGAAAAAAAACTGAAATCAGATCAAAATAAATGCTAAATCTCGAGTGCTGGCTGATCACAAAAATGATAAAAAAAAATTTATGAACCTATAATATCAAATAGTCATGTGTTAACAATATGCATTGCCTTTATTTATACAATACAAACCAGCTGTTGTTTTTGCCATTGTAAATGATGTATGATATAGGAGAGTGAGGGCATGAGCTTGTGGGGAGTTTGGCCTTATACGACTGATTTAATGAAGTCTCCGTGGATCACACATGGAAGCCAAACAGTGCGCTTGCAATCCCTATTATCAGAGTAAACAGAAGTCTGCACACAAAGGGGCAGCAGCAAAATGCAGCATCCATTCTCAAATTCCACTAATCCCCGGTGAACGAGTGGAGAAAAGATAGAAGTGTGGGATGGAGAGAGAGTGTGTGGGTATAAAACAGGGAATGAAAAGAATAAAAAGAGTGAATACCACAAACATGTGAAATGGAGAAATTGGTGAAGAAAGCCGAGAGGGTGAATTGAAGACAAATAACTTCCCAAAAATGTAGGGAAATTATCCGAACAAATAAAAGGGCTGCAGCTGATGCATACATTATATCTATATATAAAAAATTAACATCCATCAAAATTTGAGGACAGTTTGAGGTACCTTAGACTTTGATGGTTCTGTTATTACCAACAATCTCAATCTCTGTTAAACCAAACAATCTCAAGTGACCTGCTGATGTCAACAGTAGCCATATGTTACATTGCATTCTGCGTTTAATACATTACGAAATTAGCAAAGTACAGTCCTTTTCAGTTTTTTTTTTCTATGAGTATTTATATTGACCTTAAATTATCCATGACTGGCCAGAACCAGAAGTACACATCTTCACATGCAAGTAAACCC